>CM029435.1:10605862-10827350 GCA_017140255.1 Eucalyptus paniculata subsp. matutina
TTACCTTTTGAACTGATATGTGATGCTAGTGATTCTGCAGTAGGAGCTGTTTTGGGACAAAGGAAGAATAAAATTTTTCAAACCATATACTATGCTAGTCGAACATTGTCAGGTGCGCAATTGAATTATTCAACAACAGAAAAGGAACTTTTGGCAATAGTAGTTGCTTTTGATAAATTTCGTTCTTATTTAATTGGCTCAAAAGTTATAGTTTATTTTGACCACTCTGCTAAGAAAGAATCAAAACCCAGGTTGATCAAGTGGATTCTATTGTTGCAAGAATTTGATTTGGAAATCAAAGATAAGAAGGGGACTGAAAATCTTATTGTAGACCACTTATCAAGAATTCCAAATTCAAATGAAGAGGTAAGACTAATTTTGGAAGAGTTCCCTGATGAGAAAAATTTTTCTATCATGTTCACAAAAATTCCCTCGTACGCCGACTTTGTAAATTATTTGGTAAGTAATGTTCTTCCTCCTGAATTATCATATCAACAGAAGAAAAAATTATTTTCTAATGTTAAAAGTTATTTTTAGGAAGAACATTTCTTGTTTAAAGTATGTGCTGACCAAGTCATAAGGAGATGCGTTCCAGATGAAGAGAAGGCAAACATTCTACATCATTGTCATGATGGAGAGGCAGGTGGCCATTTTGGTGCCACAAAAACTGCAGCTAAGATTTTACAATCTGGATTTTATTGGACTACACTTTTTAAAGATGCATACTCCTATGTAGCTTCATGTGATAGGAGTCAGAGAACTAGAAATATTTCAAGAAAAAATGAGATGTCTTTAAACAACATTATTGTGTGTGAATTATTTGATGTTTGGGGTATTGATTTCATGGGACCCTTTAAACCTTCTTATGGAAATTTATACATTTTAGTGGCTGTGGAGTATGTGTCTAAGTGGGTAGAAACTATAGCATTGCCAACAAATAATGCTAAGGTTGTGGTGAAATTTTTGAAGAAAAATATTTTTACCCGATTCGACACTCCTAAGGCAATCATAAATGATAGGGGGACACATTTTTACAACAAGCAGTTTGAAGCACTTTTGAGTGAGTATGGAGTCACACATAAGGTTACAACTCCTTATCATCCTCAGACTAATGGTCAAGTAGAGATTTCAAATAGAGAAATCAAGAGAATTTTAGAAAAAATAGTGAATTACCTCTAGGAAAGATTGGTCAATAAAACTTGATGATGCACTTTGAGCCTATAGGACAGCATTCAAAACTCCAATTGGGATGTCTCCTTTTAGGCTAGTGTTTTGAAAGGCTTGTCACTTACCAGTGGAATTAAAGCATAAAGCATATTGGGCATTGAAATTTTTGAATTTTGATATGCAGTTTGCAGGTGAAGAAAGATTATTGCAATTGAATGAATTGGAGGAATTTCGCAATGAGGCCTATGAAAATTCTAAGTTGTACAAGGAGCGTACAAAAAGATGGCATGACAAGCACATATTCAGAAGATAGTTTAAAATTGGTCAAAAAGTCTTACTTTATAACTCTTGTCTTAAATTTTTTCCAGGAAAGTTGCGGTCTCGATGGTCTGGTCCTTTTACAGTTACACATGTATTCTCATATGGAACAGTTGAAGTTGCGCATGACACTGAGGTACATTCAAATTGAACAATCAACGTTTGAAGCCCTACTTCGAAGGTGGTTACAACAAGCAGAAAACCACCATTGAACTTCATCCTCCATAATAGCGATATCTGAGATAATTTGACTGAAAACTATAAAGCAAGCGCTTATTAGGAGGCAACCCAAGCATTTTAATTATGTTTTTATTTATTTTTAAGTTTATGTTTTGCAAAAAAAAAGATTAACTTTTCTCTGTTTTATCCGAGGTTAATTTTTAGGGAGCACCTTTCAAGAGTTTAATCATCAAAGTCATCTATGGACTTAACCTAGGAGTTTTCTTCTTCCTATTTCTATTTTTTTTGCATTGAAGACACTACTTCATTCAAGTTTTGGGGGGGGCGACGCGACAAATTTTGGATATAATTTTTTTCATGATTACATTCTTGGTTGTGAATTTTTATGATTCTTAGGAAAATTTAAATTTTATTTAAACTTGCAATTGATGTGTGAGTTAATCTTAATTCTGATTATGTTGATCCATTTACCAAGCACTAAAAGTCCTTAATTTTTGAATTATGTGTAAATCTAGAGAACATTCATGTGAAATATGTAATTTTCTTAGATTTCACCCAAACCTTAGAATTTGTTTGATTTTCTTTTGAGGCGAAATCCTAAGCTAAATCTAATTGAGAAAATGATTTAGGTAGTTTTTGGATCAATTGAGCCTTTCAAGCTACCCTGTTTATTTATTCCTAGTCAGCCCGTTGAGCCTTAATTACTACCCAATTTTTCATTGGCACCCATATATGTTGAGCCTAGCCGTTATCAAATTATATCCTTATCCCTTGCCCTATGAATGCGTTGATTTTCTTTTGGGATAAAAAAAAATTATTTGAGCTTGACAGAAATTTGGGAGGAATGATGGAGTATGGAAAAAAAAAATTGCTTTTATGGTTCCCTATCCAACTTTCAATTGAGTGAGCCTTTTAGATACTCAATGGGTTGGAAATTTTCATGTTATATTAGGAGGGACTTTGGGAGAAACTCCACCATAAAGCAATTCAAAAAGAGAGAGAGAGTGAGAGAGAGAGAGAGAGAGAGAGAGAGAGAGAGAGAAAGAAAGAAAAAAAAAAGAATGATGATATATAGCAGCAAAAAAATTATCTTGAAGGAGTGAAATTAGACAGTGACATTGGCTCTAATTAGATCCTAGAAATCAACGCGTTGATGGGTGATTTAAGCTTAAAATTCCCGTTATCTCACTTTTAGCCCAGCCTTACATTACAACCCGAGAAAAGTCCTATTGATTTTTGGTTGGATAATTAGCTTACATTAGTGTCGACGCCTCAATTTTAATTAGGTTTATTTTATTTTATTAATTAGGTTTTTATTTTATTTTGTCTTTTTTGAAATAATGAACAAAAACCAAATAAAAACACAAACAAAACAAAACAAAAGCAAAAAGAAGCAGCCCACAGCCCAGCCCCTCCCCTCTTTTTCTCTCTCGCGAGCGCCCCCTCTCTTCTTCCTCCTGTCTTCTTCTTCCTCAAACGCCTCTGCATCTCATGCGCGGTGGCCGGCGACGCGCTCAAGGGCAACCTACGGTAGAGAGGCACGGAGGTAGGCCGCCGAAGGAGAGGACGACGCACATGCGCCTTCAATGCGCGCCTTTAATGCTGAGATGAGACATCGATTCGGCCATGGGAGTTTGGTCGGCAAGCCAAAGACAGGCGGCCGAGTCCCTCTGTCGACCGGACCTCCTCGCCTATAAATAGGAGGGCACAACTTCCGTTGAAGGGCATCGCAAGCTTGGAGATCTTCCCACTGAGAGACTTCAGGGGAGGAATCAAAGAGTGAGCGAGAGAGGAGGCGGGTCGTGAGCTTAAACGACCTCCCACCGAGAGACATCAGGGGAGGCCGCCAGCGAGCGAACCTACAGAGAGAGAGGCAGATCGAGTCGCAGCCCTTGGACACCCCACTGAGAGACTTCAGGGGGGGTACAAGGACTTGCGGCTGCGGATTCGAGCTTCGCCGGAGGGGAGGGAAGTCGAAGAGCAGGAACGGTCGAGGCTCGAATCTGGAGTCGATTCAACTCCAACGCCGCCGCAACACCGCCCCGACGCCGTCCAGATCTAAGGGCCGCTGTCATCGCCACAAACCTTGCCACCGTGCCGTGCCAACGCCAAGAGCAGGTGACGATGGATCCTGCCCACGCCATACCCATTTCTGCTTGAAGTTCTGATCGCCGTCGCCCCGACTTGTCGCCGTCACCACCATGAAACCCTAGCCCCAATCAAGAAGTCTCGTCACGCCACCGTCGTCGCCGCCATCGCCGCCATCGCCACCGCGCACCTCAGCCTTCCCCTCTCTGGCGCCGCGAATCGAGAACCCTAGGGTTCTCGATTTTTCGGGTCGTGGCCTCAGGTCAGTGGATCGGACCCGAGGCCATGAGTCGGGTAGGGTTTCTCCGTGTTTTAGGGGGCGGCGGAAACCAGGTCGAGAGTTGGGTCGAACTCGGGTAGGGTTTTGCTAGGAACCCGGTTCGTCAGGCTAGGCCGGGCATCCCCAAGCACTCGGCCACGACGCCGTTTCATATTTAAAAAAAAAAGAGGAGAAAAATCTGAGTCGGGCCCGTCCTCATTCGGGTCGGCGGCCCGAGTCAAAGCCAACCCGGTGGATCGACCGGGTCGGTTTTTATAATATTTTTAAATAAATAATAAATAATAAATAATTTATTTCAAAAAAATAAAAATAATAATAATTTATTTTCGAAAAAATATTTAAAAAATGTTTTAATTTCCAGAAAACCGAAAATATTTTAAAAATAATAAAAAATATTTATTTTCCAAAAAAAAAAACCAAAACTATCTCGTATTTTCCAAAAAAAGCCAAAAATCCATGAAACGGCCAAAAAAAATTTAGAAAAAGCCAAAAAGACTTGTATTTTTCCAAAAATACCAAAAAAGGTATAAAAAAATCCTTTTTATATCCAAAAAAATTAGAAAAATACTCAAAAATGTTTTTCCTCCCAAAAATGCATGGAAAATCCCTCAAAAATCCAAAAAGCCTTAGGGTTTAAACAAGATTAAGTACCGAAAGGGCATTAGTGATTAACTAGCGTAATCAAGTCCCCGATTCTAATTTCTCTAGTTGTGCAGGAGTGAGTATTTCTCTCGATACTTCACTTGGGTTTCTAATCAACCCACCCCAAATCGATTAGTGGCGACTCCATTTTAAAAATTGATTTATAGGTTAAAAACTTAGACTATTAAAGTTGTGAATTGGTTGATTTGGGAGAGTTTGGGCTTAATAAATTCAGCCGAGCCATTAGCCTCCTTAAGTGCCCGTACTCGATCGCGAGCGCCGAAAAAAAGAGGTCGCGATAGCTTGGCGACTCCACTGGGGAACTTCGAGGACTTAGGCCATTTTTTTTTTGTTTAAATGCTTTGCTGACTTGGGTTTTCTTTCTTTTATCCAAGGTAATAGCTTAGAGTTTCTTTTAAATAAAATGTTTTGTGATTATAAACTGCTGTGCATCCTTAAATGTTTTAGCACTACACATGGCACACACAACTCGGCCGCCGGACCTGGGACGCCATAGCATTTCCAGGATGGTGTTAAGAAAGATACGACCTCGAACGCGAGATTGCGATGTAGAGGTTGCCTTTCTTTTCCCCGAATTTCTTAGCCGAGGTTAAGGGGGTATGCTGCTAACGCAAGACTGCGACGGGTGGATACCCTTTTAATTTCAACAAGTCTTCTCAGTTAGAAATCGAGCCACACATCTCATGCGCATGTCTTTATGCTTGCCATTTTTATTTAAAAGCAAAGTGATTTCTTTACTTTTACTCAGTCTTTTATTGGCCCATGGCAATTTAGGATAAGCTTTTCAAAGTCCCAGTCTATATGCGATGGGGAAAGTTGATATCCAGTTCATTCCTGCTCCCAAAGCGGAACTCTTCAGATGGTGGGGTCAATTGGATCAATTTGCCCAAGAGCACGTGAAAGCCGAAGTCGGTCATCTCCTATCGTTGATTTAAATCACTGTTCGTCTTGAAATCATACAAGCCATGGCACATTTCTGGTGCCCAAAGACAACCACTTTTATGCTTGGTGGGTTTGAGCTAACCCGACTCTGGAAGAATATAACATCATCACTGGAATGCCTCTCGAGAAAAAGCTTGTTAGGCCATCAACAGGCATTATCCCGTTGGGTGGGTTAGCACGACTTTTAGGAATTGAAATCCACGTTATGAGGCAAATTATTGAAAACAATCATAATACCTGCCCACTAGAATGTGGCATCCCAAATTTAATGACAAGCCATAAGGTGAGTTGAAGTTCCTAATTAGGTGATAGAATTTCTTTTGGCTTATGCCTTAGCCAATTTGTCTTTTAATTTGATGATTTGTGTATTTAAATTTAATAGATTAATAATCTATGCTTGGCCATATGATTTAAATTTCAATGAGCAAAAATATCCTAAGACTTTGGCCAAGATTGAAAATTGAAATTTAGAAATATTTATAGAAGGAATTTTTTTTTAAAAAAAAAAAAGAGAGGGGAAAAGAGGGTTATTTTTGGAATGGGCCTTGGACCCATTAGCCTAAGCCTAGTGGGCCGAATGGCCGGCCCAAATGGAAGCCAAGGGGAGGATTCGACCAGCCCAAGGGAGTGGCCGGATGGGCCTAAGCCCAAGCCCATTCAAATTCAAAAATAAAAATTACATGTGGCACAAAGGAGAGCATGCATTGGTTGGACATTAGGTGAATCAATCATTACTAATCATGGGCTTTAGGGGATATAAAAAGAGAGAGAGAAGAGGAGTGGCCGGTTCTTCTTGATCATTTGCCCGAGAAAGGGTGAGAGAGAGAGAGGTTGTTCGAGAGAAAGGGAGGAGAGACTGAGAAGGAGAGAGAGAAGGCGGAGCCGAGAGGGAGGTGCCGCCGTGTGCTCGCCGTTCGACCGCCTTGTCCGACCACCATACGCTGTCGTTCATCGCCGTTTGCTCATCTTAGAGGCAAGTAGAGTCCGTAACTTCCCTTGCATGTTTGTTGTGGTGTTTGCATGTTAGATTTTAGGTGTGATTTGTGCGAAAAGCCGAGGTAAGAGTTGTTTTTTTTGCAAACCGTGTGACTGTTCTTGTTCGGTTTGTTGAAGTCAGTAGCTTGTTCGAGTTTGCATGTGTGTTGGAGTCCGATTTTGGCTTCGGTGTCTTCACAAAAGTTGAAGCTAACGTCTTGTGATATGACATACTAAAAATTCGTAGAAAACGATGGACATTTGAGGGGTCAAAAGTTCCATTATACGGAGACCCTAGATCTGCGAAATTTTCACGGACCTCTTGCTAGATTCTTGTTTGCATGTTGGTTTCTGTTGAAGATATCACTTTATTGTCTTCTTGAAAGTTGTAGGAAACACCTTAAACTACAACATACTCAAATTTGAAACAAAAAGAACAAGTGTAGCTTGGTGAATCGGCTAGATCTTGGAAATAATGGTTCTGGTGAAGTATCTCGAGATACCCGAGACTTCATGGACTAAAATGGTGACAATAATCTGGTTATTTGGCCTAGATCTCTTCATGAAACTTGTAAAGGACACCTTGGTACATAACATACTCAAATTTCAGAGGAAACGAAAGAGATTTTATGGGTGAGATCTACAAATTTCGGAGAAGTGTGTTCTGGACGTCGCGGTAGTGGTTCCAGGAGCTTCGTAGGGTTGTAGAAATTAATATAAAAATAATTTGGCTTAGGGTTCTTCATGAAAAGTGCATGAAAATGTGTTGGCTATCACCCTGTAAAATTTCGTAATTTTTGAAGGCCATATGAGTATTTTAATCGAAATTATTTGGAAACTGTGCAAGTCTGGCCATTACCCGAATATAAGGTGCTATTTCATGGAAATTGTGAAATTTATGAGAAATTCAATTTGGCCATGAATTTTATATGAAATTGTAACCTTATTAGTGATTGTTTTAATATTATGATTTTGGAAAAATCATAGATATTAAATATTTATTTATGAAAATAAATAAATATAATAATAATAATAAATAAATAAATAAATTAATTAATTAATTAATTAATTAATTAATAAAATAATAAAATAATAATGGATTATTTTATTGGCCATAGATTCTATTTAATTAATCCATGTTATTATGTGATGAAGTCTTGGTGTGTGTATGACATGGAATTGAAATGTATGTACGTATTCAATGTGGAGCATGATCTTGAATTGTCATCACATCATATGTCATGATAAATTGAATCATAATAATGTGAATTGAGAAGACCGTTGGAGGTGAGCTGATGATGCCCCGGGAGTATCGGGATGCCTGGCTAGAAGGGTACGGCCGGTTGCCCGGTGGTCATGAGTGGCCGAATGTCGAAGGGTCCTTGGGAGACCGAGTGGTGTCGAGATGCCCGGAGAGTGGGGGAGCCAGAAGCTCGGCATGGTAATTATGTTGAGGGATACCTCGCGACGCCGGATTGGGTGCGAGATGCCTGGCCTGAAGGGTGCGGCCGGTTGCCCGGTGGCCTTAAATGGCTGGATACCAGAGGGTCCTCGTGATGCCAGTTGGGGTACGAGATGCCCGGAGAGTGGGGGAGCCGGATGATCTAAAAATTGTATCTTGATGCATGGGGGATGCAAACATTGGTCCCGGGAATGAGAAATATGATGGTCCAAGATGAAATTAAAATTAAATCATGCATGATAATACATGATAATGATATGCATGATGATATGCATGATGATAATGACATATGCATGATGATGTGTATGATGAGGATGGTATATGCATGATATATGCATGATGATATGCCTGATGATACATGATGGTATGCGCATGGTTACAAGGTAAGTAACGCCTGCAATGCATGTATGAATTGTATGGTGCATTGAGCTGTTATTGGATTCCCTTATCTACTGAGTAGTTGTACTCACTCCTTTTGGGGATAACATTTCAGATTAGCAAGTATGCCGCTACCTGCCGTCACGCGTGGTACGTTTTATGGTCTACCGTCTGATGTAGAGGTCGAGTGTGCGGAGATAGACTGTCCCTCTGTTCCCGGATTGACTTTCATCCGAGTGCGATGTTTAGTGATGTACGATATAGGCCTGGCTGGGGGCCCTATCATTCAGGAGTTCATTTCTGTGCACGTTCATCGAGATGGTGCTATGCGAGGGATGTTGCCGCCGCCATCGCTTGATGCACCGGGTTGGGTGTGAGACTCACGCGCGATGAGTAGGAGCCGAATCTTTTGATGTAGATAATCGACACTTTTGATGGGGGTTGTGCGCTTGATGTAGAGGGTTGATAGTTTCTTTTTGAGATTTTAGACAGGACATGGCAGAGTCCTCACTTTTCTTGTTTTGTAATCGACCCGAGAAAGGAGGAGTCCCATCCTAAAAGAATATGTAAATAAAGTGTCGATATTCGTTTATAAAATCCTGATGTTTAGCTGGTGTGTATTGGTATCATGGTTAGTAAGGGGAGAGATGGAGATGTTTAAATTGCTTCCGCTATGAGTCGCGTTGGGACCGCTTTTAAAAAAAAAAATGCCTGTGATTAACGACGCTTGTTTTAAGTACAAGATAGAAAAGGAAATCAAGTTCAACACCGGCGCTGGTGACAACCTGCGAAGGGTTCGGGGTGTCACATAGAATTCATGAATGCCTATTTCCAAAATCAGCCTATGACCCAAAAAAGCGAGATTTTCCTCCTAGCCTTTTTTGGGTTCATCATTTTCCCCATCAAAGAAATGTCATAAGTCCTAAGATGGCATGGATAGTTGATCAGATCTCGAGAGGGAAAAATTATGTCAACATGATTTTAACTGAAACATTCTTGTCCTTTAATCATTTTAAAGACAACACGGAGAAAATCATGCAAGCCTCTCCTGAAATTTTACAAGTCTGGTTCTTTTCTCACCTAAGCGAATTTCAAGACTTCATGCAATCATCTGAAACGAATGCTTTTGAAAATCCGTTATAAAATTTTATGGTTTTAGGACCGTACATTCCCAATCAAAGCTGTTTAAATTGGGTAAACTTTCTAAGAGACCCGGCTCCTGAGGCATTCCAATGGTGTGTTGGTTGGTTCTATGAAAAGAGAGCTCATTTTGCTTTCAAGCGCCGCTATCCAATTCCGTTACTTGGCCTCACCGGTGCCATTTCCTATTTCCCACAAAGGGTGGCACGACAGTATGGAGCCCTTCAGGAGATCCCGCCATCTTTCAAGAAGAGGGTCCCTCCACTTCTTTTCACCCATCAAAGTTTTGAATACACGTTCGAGATTGACATTATCGAGGAAGCATGGAGCAGGTGCTATCGCAAAAGGATCGTGGTACCTGAAGGGCTTGAGAGAGAAGAAAAAGCCCACCACGCCTCCACATCCTACATCCACAACCATCGTATCTCGACAAAATGAAAGCCATCAGTCCCTCACTCGATCAGCGAGAGCAGCCAACACGAGCAAGAAGAACTCATGGAGAGGGATTTGGGAATGGACTGGATACACACCTCAGAGCCAATCCAAGAAAGCAAGCATCTGCACAAGCGCAAGACTCCCCGTCGCATATAAATTGGCAATCATGTACCCCTTAGTGTTAATAGTGTGAAAGTTTTGTCCCATTGTTTAGGGACTTTTGTTTAATATCTAGTATTTCATTCTATCTTTTCAATTTCAAGTTTTAGATGTCAGAAGTCTGCGGTCTACAAAATCCTCTTTTGATAAATAAATAAATAAATAAGTAGTTAGACCATTGACATGGGTCAATCTTTGTTTACTTTTGTGCTCATTCATTGTTTTTGCAACAAACAAGTAATTATGAATCGCCAGCCACCAATCGCCCACGAATGGCCTCATGCAATAAGGCCCGATCAGAATGATGTACAAAATCGCCTCATTAACATTGAAGACGGTGTAGGACAAATGTCCATTGTCCTTCAACAACTCTTGAGACAAATGAAGCCACTCAAGCTAAACCCAACTCTGTAGTTGCCTTAAACACCATTGTGACACCCGCAAATTTCCTAGAAAATAGCCAGTACCATAGACAGTTTGAAAGGATCATGAAAAAGTTATGCCAGCTGCAGAAGCAGAATCCCTTGGACCTGTCCAATTACGCCGGCATTGAGATCCCTGAAAAACTTAAAGCACTTGAATGCGAAAGGTATGCTGATACCTCCTGCCCAGACACCTACTTGCAAGCCTACCTAGTCCGAAGGATGATTCAATTGTACCAATCAAGCTTGACTGGCCCTGCCTTGCGATGGTACATTGTCAGGAAGATTAGTCCCCTTAAAACTTGGAGGGAACTAATTCATGTTTTTCACAAAGAGTATAATATTGATATCACCCCTGGCATCACCTTGCCCTACGAAGAGCCAATACTCGCGGAGCATGAGGAGCCATTAGTCGCAGAGATAGGAGAAGAGCATGTTAATGAAGCCTTGCATGATAAATGGGCAGCTGAGCAACATCCTGTTACTGGAAAATTTCCCACTAGGAAAGGCAAAGAGCCTTTGTACGAGATCAAAGACACAGAGCCTGTTCAAGAGTGGGGCACGACTAGATAACTCCCCAAGCTAACTCCAAGAGCTAAGGTCCAAAGAATACCAACCCTTATCAACTTGGAAAGTGAATCAGACAGTAAAAATCTAATCGGGCTGGCAAAACGAAGGGCCCTACTTAAAAGGTCTAGACCAGAAGCCAAGAAAAGAAAGCCTAAGCAGATCAATTCAGCATCTACCGACGAGCCACCGCACCAAAGCTTCGAGCATTCCCAAGAAAACAGCTTTGAAGGCTACCATCCTCTAGAGTACAACCCTGAAGACTTCCCAGCCCTAGAATACAATCCCAAGGACTTCCAGTGTTGTTTCGACAATGAAACCAACGATTCATCGTATAACTGCTTCCTACTCCCACTCGGGGATGAAGGCCCATCAAAAGAGGAAGCATACGTCTTTATCCGCTACGATCCTAACGAAGTACTAAGCTCGTCCTCTGACCATGAGGATAGCTTTAATACTTCATCCTCATTCGAAAATTTTGACCAAGAAGAAAGCAATGGGCTAATCTCAGTAGAGTCCAACTTCCCCGAAACAGAAAAATTCACCACTACAACGAATATGCAGTGAGAAAACCAATGGCCTAACCAGAATACATCAAGCCCGTCTTGCGCTCATAGGATCATGACCCTTAGAGAGATGTGGATACCCAATCTCCGCAAGTATAATGGCACAACTTGTCCCGTGGCCCACTTGCAATACCTCCGTGTTGAAATGAGTCGGTACTATGGCCCGATGTCATTCACAACTCAGGCCTTTCAAGAAAGTCTTACGGGATCTACATTACAATGGTTCATCACAGCAGATATCTACCTCATGAGAGATTGGAATGAGCTGTCTTCTGCATTCCTGCTTTAATATCAAAACCAGATTGGGACTGAAGTGCCTTGTCAGAACTTGGTTCGCTTTAGAAGAAGACCAATAGAGGATTTCCGAGCGTATACAAGGAGGTGGGAGGCTTTTATGATGCAAACTTACCCTCAACTAGCCGAAGAAGAAATGACAAAGCTGTTCATAGGGACTTTACCTGGCAAGCATCGTTGTTGGTTGCATGGGTTGCACTTCCATAGCTTCAATGAAGTGGTCCTCTCATGTGAATATTTCGAGTCTACTGGAGGTGAGGAACTCAAAGGCGCTTAATTTCGGAACCAACACTATCAAAACACTCCTTTACACAGGAGTTTTCATGGGTTTTACTTGTTTTCATGTTTCTTATCTTGTCTGGTGTGCTACTGTTGTATTTTCCATTCAAAATACTCTATTATACAGTTCTAATATTTTGTTTTAAGAGCATGAGGTGGTACTCCAAACCTGCCCGGTGATGTTATCTAACCATGAAAAGAAAATATCATCCAAGGAGAATACTGAGGGCTGGGCTTCCTCATGCTTTTTCTCCACTAAAGACGTATTTTGAACATAAAAAATATTTCATCACCCAAAAGCTTTTGTTAAAACAAGATGATAAATTTAAGAGATAAGTGTTTTAGAAGTCATAAAACTTGTCATGAAAATGCATTTCAATTCTAAAACTTGCAAAAGTGCATTTAAGTCCTAAAACTTGTCAAATTATTTCAAATGAGTCCTAAAATCGACGCCGTTAGCCTTTTCCATTAAAAATGCTGAGGTGACATTTTAAATAATTTTTTATTTTCCACGTGGATTTTTTAAATAATATTTTATTCATTTAAAAAAATTAGATTTAAAAACTAAAAAAATCAAATTTATTCAATTTATATTATTTTCACCAAAAACTATTGAAAAAGAATTAAAATATTTATTAAAAAAATGCATTCGGTGGTTCCTTCTCCCCGCCGT
Source organism: Eucalyptus paniculata subsp. matutina (assembly GCA_017140255.1). NCBI lineage: Eukaryota > Viridiplantae > Streptophyta > Magnoliopsida > Myrtales > Myrtaceae > Eucalyptus > Eucalyptus paniculata. Next base: position 10,618,851 of record CM029435.1, read on the forward strand.
CGTCGGCGCCGCCGCCCATTGCCGGAGGGGCCGGGCAATGGTTGCCGGCCTTGGGCGGGGGTGGCCGAGCCTCGCTGGCCCCAGGTGAGGGCCGGCGACCGTCGCCCGCCCTGGCCGACGCCTCGTCGGCCCTCACTCGGGGCCGGCGAGGATCGCCAGATCTGGGCGAGCCTTGTCGGCCCCGAACAAGGGCCGACGAGGCCTCGCCCAGGGCAAGCGACGGTTGCCGGCCTCGAGCGAGGGCCTACGAGGCCTCACCCAGGGCGGGCGACGGTCGTCGGCCCTTGCCTGGGGCCGACGAGGCCCGGCCACCTTCGCCCAGGGCCAGCGACCGTCGCCCGGCCCCTCTGGCGATGGGCGGCGGCAACGGGGGAGAGGAGCCGCGTTGATTTTTTTTTTAACAATTTTTAAAAATAAATTTTTTGAACTTTTCTTTTTAATTTTTGTTGAAAAGAAATAATTTTTTTGTTGAAAATAAGATAAGAATAAATTTAATTTTTTAGTTTTTAAATCTATTTTTTTAAAAATGGATAAAAATTAATTAGAAAATACACTTGGAAAATAAAAAAATATTTAAAATGCCACGTTAGCATTTTTAACGGAAAATGCTAACGGCGTCAATTGGAGGCCTCGTTTGAAACGATTTGACAAGTTTTAGGACTTAAATACACTTTGTGCAAGTTTTAGGACTGAAATGCATTTTCGTGACAAGTTTTAGGACTTCTGGAACACTTATCCCTAAATTTAATCATGTTTTTCTTTCTAACTCACTCACTTCATGTCTCAGAAGATCATTCCCGTCCCCCTTTGACTTAGTGTGACAGGAGGCATTTGAAGCAAGCACATCAGGTGAACTCGCCAAATTCAAAGCCACCCTGCCAAGAAAACAGGGGTAAATAGAAAGAATCATCCTACACTAAAAGAGGGTAAGTCTTATTCTCTTAATACAATTTGGAAATGATGTCCTCTCTCTTCTATTTATAGGAAACGGAAGATAAGACGTAATAGGTACAGGTATACGGTTGAAAATCAAGCCATCCCTAAGAGCTCTGTGCACTCCACCTCGCTCCTGCCCAACTCTTTCACAAGCCAGAGCAATATCCTTTCCCCACAATGTGCCTGAGCAATCAGATGTTGTGGTTTCATCAACAGGACTTCCAGCTTCGACAAACCCAGAAGCACAAGGAAGGGATCTTTTCTCTTTCTTTGAATTGGCTACTATCAACAGGGAAGAAATCCAAACAGTTGAAGCGGTCTCTAGCCCCTATTCAAAATGAGGACCTAGAAACCTGACTTCCTATTCAGACGCATGCTCTCGCAAGAAGTAATTGCCATAAGAGAATTGGAGGTTTTGATTGTCCATCTCAGATTCCATAGAAGCTTGAAGTACATGACTTTGCTCAATGCTGCTAATGGTCATATAGTCAAAGACATAAGAAAATTCCACAGAAGGAAAACATTGAAGATAAACCAACAACCATCAATCATGCATACATGGCCATGAGTGAGGAAGACCAATTGAAAGAAATGTCAAACTGTGCCGAGATGAAAAAGCTGTCATTAATATTCAAATATCCCTAGGAGTCAGCAAATACAAACTTTGGAGAATAGTAATTTGGTATCGTTTCCAATACTCCCCCTCTTTGAATTCACTTTTGACATATTCTCCTTATTGGTAGGAAGCATCAGGATTCAAGAGCCAAACTTGATGGTTAGGTTTGGCAAATTAATATTGGCCAAGCTAGTACATAAAAATGACCCACATCAAATTTACCTGGCTTCGTGTAGAAAGGCATGTCATCCAAGAGTCGATTTAGAGAATAATTGACCTAACGAAGCAAGGGACATAGGACTTCGTGTCCCCCTCTCACTTCAAGTCCGCCCAATTATTTGCAAACCAGTGAAGGGTAAAGTTGTATCAATTCTAGTTATTCAACTCTTGAAAGAGTTCATGACTAACACATTCCCTCTTGTTTGTTGCAGGATCACCTGATTGTCAAAAGCAAGGATAACAAATCAACGAGAAGCATGTCTTGTTGCAGGATCACTTGACTATTGATCTACTTGTACATCTTCTAAACGAAATGGCGTCCAGAGTAATCGCCAAAGCAAATGATAGAAAATCTTCAGGCCTCAACTCACATTTGATTTTGGCCAGACTAATTGATCTACTTGTACATCTTCTCTTCTATAAGGGCAAAAGTAGAGATGTCCGATCAAATTTCTAATCATTGGCTGATCATTCATGTGTCATATCTCTAATCAATAGGGACGACCATCGACACCCCTTTGTGAATAACCCTTTTGAGGTTCAAAATTTAACATATTTGGAAACACCATTATGTTAACCCCTAAAGTTGTCAATAGGGTCTTGTTTGAGTGAAAACCATTCATATTTAAAATGTTGCATGCCGATTCCAAATGAATTTTGCATGATGATTTTGTTTGTCTAAGTCACTGTTCCACTAAGGATTATCAAAATAGACAACTAAATGAAGAACACAAGATTGATTGAGCATGTTGAATGAGGTGAGTCAGAATGATAAAAGGCAAGCCATATCCTACACACAGTCCCCCATCTACACACTTGTGAGATAAGTGCAGAAGATTCCATGACTGCAGGGTAAAGAGTTCTCTCGCGAATGGTATGATAACCAAAATAGTGAGAGGCATTTCATTGCTCACCCCTTTGAGCCCCATACATTGGTGAAGTTTCTCTCATACCCTCGTCAAGAACCACCCCACATTGGGGCAGAGCGGAGGCAAAGCAGCATCACAAGGTGAAAAGAGAGATAGAAATTTTCTTGCTCGCACTTGCATCAATCTTCAGGTGTCTTTATTGCATATGAACACTCGTGTTAATTTAAGTGCCCTAGAATGACAAAGAGCAATTCTTTCTCTACGCACTTGTATTCATTGTACAACCCAAGTGAGTCTGTAATTTTACCCTCACATCGAGACAAAGCAGAAGTTATCGCCATAGCCTGAGCGCCGGTTAAAGATGAAGACTCAAGAGTCTAATAACGGTGCTTTGATTAAACTTGCCTAGGCCAGTTCCTCCGACAACAAGAAAAAGTAGGGCATAAAAAAGCAGTGTACCTAGTAAAAGCAATGTCAATGCCCATGAATGAAGAATTGGAATAAAAAAATATGGGCATAAAAAAGCAGTCTGCCTGGTAAAAGCAAAGCCAATGCCCTCCAGTCAAAAATACAGCCAAGAAAAAGTTGTTGTAGTGGTTCAATTGATAGAGCCTCCATCTGGCAGTGAGAAGAAAGACCGGTGACAAATGCCAAGGCAGTCACAAACTCTCACCCTCTTACATGTGAGCCAAGTCTACGTTACATTCCCATTGTAAAAGTCTCTTTAGACTAGGGGCACTTCAATTAACATAGGATTTCATATGTCTATAAACATCGCTCGAAGAAGTACGAGCAAGATTACTCTATCTCTTTTCACAGGATTCTTTACTTGCAAACCCGGAGACGATCGTACGGCACTCCGTTCATAAGCCTTGACCTTGATGGTCCCCTTTGATGAGCCACTAACCAAGACTTCATCACAATTTCAACAAAGACCTCTCACATTGGTAAAGTCGTATCGTTTGCGAGAATACTCGGACCCTTGTTGACATGATGACAGTGAGATAGTGTGGTCCTTATAAATCCTACATTAATGGTCAGGATAGCCTTTTCCATGAGAGTGAGCGAAAAGTCCCTTCAGACTGAAAGTCCCTCATCTAGCATGCTCAAGACATCTACATTCTAAATGAAGGTTGTCTTTCAAAATCTTCCCCAGTGGAAATCAAAGGATGAAAAACTGACAAAATTATCATGCATAAATCTCATTTGAACTCATGAATTTACAGCATATACAATCATGTGTGCATATTGTGCAAATAACAAACATACTCTTAGAGATCAAAGATATTGCGAGGTAAGCATATCTCTATCCCCATTTGTCTTAAGGTACCTATCACTGTCCAGGTACTCTCTTATTGACACTCAACCTATTTGAGTCATCCTTTGAGTTTGGGTGCTTACTGTTATTTAGGTATCCCCATTATCTTTGAGTACCAACCACCATTATGATACTCCCTTTTCCTAACACTCGACCTATTCGAGTTGTCCCCAGAGTATTGATACTTGTGACTAACCAAGTATCCCTTTATCGTTGAATACCTACTGCTGTTTAGGTATCCTGATATCGTTAAGCATCCACCGTCGTCCAGGTACTTCTTTTTCATGACACTCAACTTGCCTTAGTTGTCCCCAAATAATATAGCAGCTGTTCAAGCATTCCATTGCTTTGCTTGGCACCGCCATCCAGGTATTCCACCCCTTTTAAGTGCCTAAAGCAATCCAAGTAAGCCTCATACCGCATTCAAGTTTATAATACCAGGAGGTGAGAGACCTTCATGAATATGCGGGGCACGCCCTCGATATTCTTATTACCAGGAAGTGAGAGACCTTCACGAATATCTCAGGTACGTCCTTGATATTCCCAATTACCAGGAGGTGAGAGACCTTCATGAATATGCGAGGCACGTCCTCAATATTCCCAATTACCAGGAGGTGAGAGACCTTCATGAATATCCCAGGTATGTCCTCGATATTCCCAATTACCAGGAGGTGAGAGACCTTCACGAATGTGCGAGGTATGTCCTCGATATTCTCCAATTACTAGGAGGTAGAGACCTTCATGAATATGCGAGGCACGTCCTCAATATTCCCAATTACCAAGAGGTGAGAGACCTTCATGAATATCCCAGGTACGTCCTCGATATTCCCAATTATCAGGAGATGAGAGACCTTCATGAATATCCAAGGTATGTCCTCAATATTCCCATTACTAGGAGGTGAGAGACCTTCACGAATATGCGAGGTATGTCCTCGATATTCCCCAATTACCAGGAGGTGAGAAACCTTCATGAATATGCGAGGCACGTCCTCAATATTCCCCTTTACCAGGAGGTGAGAGACCTTCACGAATATCTTAGGTACACCCTCGATATTCCCAATTACCAGGAGGTGAGAGACCTTCATGAATATCTCAGGTACGTCCTCGATATTCCCAATTACCAAGAGGTGAGAGACCTTCATGAATATCCAAGGTAGGTCCTCGATATTCCCATTACCAGGAGGTGAGAGACCTTCACGAATATGCGAGGTACGTCCTCGATATTCCCCAATTACTAGGAGGAGAGAGACCTTCATGAATATGCGAGGCACGTCCTCAATATTCCCTTTTACCAAGAGGTGAGAGACCTTCACGAATATCTTACGTACGCCCTCGATTTTCCCTATTACTAGGAGGTGGGAGACCTTCATGAATATCTCAAGTATGTCCTTGATATTCCCAATTACTAGGAGGTGAGAAACCTTCATGAATATCTCAGGTACACCCTCGATATTCCCAATTACCAGGAGGTGAGAGACCTTCACGAATATGTGAGGCACGCCCTTGATATTCCCAATTATCAGGAGGTGAGAGACCTTCACAAATATCTCAGGTACGCCCTCGATATTTCTAATTATCAGGTACCCCTTCGATACTTGTAAACATCCAAATATCCTTCAAGAGTTCGTACTTGTGATAATTCAAGTACCCCTTCAATACCTGCAAGCAATCAGATACTCCTTCAACGCCTGCGAACAACCAGGCACCATCCAAGAGTTTGTATTTGTGACCATCTAAGTACTCTTTTGATACCCTCAAATAATCAGGTATTTTCCAGCATCTAGTACTTGTGATCATACAAGTATTTCTTCGATACCTATGAACATCCAAGTATCCTCTAAGAGTTTGTATTTGTGATCATCCAAGTACCCTTTCAATGCTTGCAGAGGCCCAAATATCCTCTAGGTTAGTGAATATCCAGGTACTCTTTTAATGCTTGTGAATGTCTAGGCACCCCCAACAAATCGATGCCCTAAGAAAGGTCGGTGCATCCTCCCAAGAAAGGTCGGGTTCCAACTGGTGTTTTCGACAGAAGTTAGACACCCCACAAATCGATGCCCTAAGAAAGGTCGGTGCATCCTCTCGAGAAAGGTCGGGTACCAATTGGTGTCCTCGATACAGATCAGGCACCCATAAGTAGATGCCTTGAGAAAGGTCGGCGCATCTCCTGTCACGGCAACCGAAGAAAGGTTCAGGTCCGAGACAAACTACTTACTGCTCTGACAGGCAACCGAAGAATGGTTCGGGCCCTGGAAAAGCATTTTACCATCACAGCGACCGAAGAAAGGTTCGGGTCCGAGACAAATCACTTATTGCTCTAACAGGAGACCGAAGAATGGTTCGGGTCCTGGAAAAGCAATTTCCTGTCAAGGTGACCGAAGAAAGGTTCGAGTCCTAGACAAATTATTGATTGTTTTAACAGGCAACAAAAGAATGGTTCGAGTCTTGGAAAAACAACCTTCTCATATCACCGGGTAAGATGACGCCTTGATACTTACCAAACTCGGGGTTCACACCCTATTTCACTCACTCCCGGTAAGTAACTACAGGTATCTTCTTATCTGTCTTAGTATATATAAAGTTATATTGTTCTTTTTCCGCATAGAATAATAGGTCACAAATAAAATATAATTTGCTACGCATGCATGGATAAAATTGGGGCATCAGTCTGTCTTTGAATGCAACATCTGCGAGCTCACCTTCAAAGAGAGGCAGCTGTTGACGCCTCAATTTTAATTAGGTTTATTTTATTTTATTAATTAGGTTTTTATTTTATTTTGTCTTTTTCAGAATAATGAACAAAAACCAAATAAAAACACAAACAAAACAAAACAAAAGCAAAAAAGAAGCAGCCTATTGGGGCTAGGCCTTCGAGCCCAGCCCCTCCCCTCTTTTTCTCTCTCGTAAGCCCCCCCCTCTTCTTCCTCCTATCTTCTTCTTCCTCAGACGCCTTTGCATCTCATGCGCGGTGGCCGGCGACGCGCTCAAGGGCAGCCTACGGTAGAGAGGCACGGAGGTAGGTTGCCGAAGGAGAGGACGACGCGCATGCGCCTTCAATGCGCGCCTTTAATGCTGAGATGAGACACCGGTTCAACCGCGGGAGTCCGGTCAGCAAGCCAAAGACCGGCGGCCGAGTGCCTCTGTCAACTAGACCTCCTCGCCTATAAATAGGAGGGCACAACTTTCCTCAAAGGGCATCACGAGAGAGGAGGCAGGTCGTGAGCTTAAACGACCTCCCACCGAGAGACATCGGGGGAGGCCGCCGGCGAGTGAACCTGCAGAGAGAGAGGCAGATCGAGTCGCAGCCCTTGGACACCCCACTGAGAGACTTCATGGGGGTCCGAGGACTCATGGTCACGGATCTGAGCTTCGCCGAAGGGGTGGGAAGTCGAAGAGCAAGAACGGTCGAGGCTCGAATCTGGAGTCGATTTAGCTCCAGCGCCGCTGCAACACCGCCTCGACGCTGTCCAGATCTAAGGGCCGCCGTCATCGCCACAAGCCTTGCTGTCGTGCCGTGCCAACGCCGAGAGCAGGTGATGATGGATCCTGCCCACGCCATACCCATTTCTGCTCGAAGCTCTGACCGCCGTCGCCCTGACTTGTCGCCATCACCACCATGAAACCCTAGCCCCAATCAAGAAGTCTCGTCATGCCACCATCGTCGCCGCCATCGCCGCCGTCACCACCGGGCACCTCAGCCTTCCCCTCTCCGGTGCCGCGAATCGAGAAACTTAGGGTTCTCGATTTTCCAGGTCACGGCCTCGAGTTAGTGGGTTGGACCCGGGGCCACGAGTCGGGTAGGCTTTCTCCGTGTTTTGGGGGGCGACGAAAACTGAGTCGGGAGTTGGGTCAGACCCGGGTAGGGTTTTGCTAGGAACCTGGGTCGTGGGGCCGGGCCGAGCATCCCCAAGCACCCGGCCACGAAGCCGTTTCATATTAAAAAAAAAAAAAAAAAAAGAGGAGAAAAATCTGAGTTGGGCCCATCCTCATTCGGGTCGCTGGCCCGGGTCGAACCCAACCCGCGAATCGACTCGGGTCGCTTTTTATAATATTTTTAAATAAATAATAAATAATAAATAATTTATTTCAAAAAAATCAAAAATAATTTATTTTCGAAAAAAATATTTAAAATGTTTCAATTTCCAGAAAAATGAAAAATATTTAAAAAATATTTATTTTTTCGTAAAAAAACCAAAAATATCCCATATTTTCCAAAAAAAAGCCAAAAATCCATGAAAAAGCCAAAAAATTCAGAAAAAGCCAAAAAGACTTGTATTTTTCCAAAAATACCAAAAAAGGTTAAAAAAAAATCCCTTTTATATCCAAAAAATTAGAAAAATACTCAAAAATGTTTTTCCTCCCAAAAATGCATGGGAAAATCCCTCAAAAATCCAAAAAGCCTTAGGGTTTAAACAAGATTAGGTACCGAAAGGGCATTAGTGATTAACTAGTATAATCAAGTCCCCGATTCTAATTTCTCTAGTTGTGCAGGAGTGAGTATTTCTCCCGATACTTTACTTGGGTTTCTAATCAACCCACCCCAAATCGATTAGTGGCGACTCCATTTTAAAAATTGATTTACAGGTTAAAAACTAAGACTATTAAAGTCGTGAATTGGTGGACTTGGGAGAATCCGGGTTTAATAAATTCAGCTGAGCCATTAGCCTCCTTAGGCGCCCGTACCCGATCACGGCCACCGAAAAAAAGAGGTCACGACAATTAGTGGAGAGAGGAATGAAAAGCAAACCTATGAGATTTGGTCATAATTATTAAGAATTTTTTAGAAGCTACATGTCAATGTGAATTTATCTGGATTGCATATAATTCGAAAAATATGAGGACTCTCACACACACATTTGGATCATATAGTTAGAATTGGTCTTAACTTATAAGTTGATTTCAATGTTTGGATGAAATTTGTGTTTTTCTTTGAATTGTGAATTTGAGCAATTATGGAAAGATGTCATGGAGAAGGTTATTAGGTTGAGTATGTGTTATGTCTTACTTTTACTCAAGGACTAACAAAATGTTAAGTTTGGGGGTTTGATAACTCTATAAAAATAGAGTTATTTTACCTATTTTAGGCAATAATTAATGTATTATCTGTGAGAAAATATTTGGATTTCCTTCTGATTATTTGAATTTTCCTTGTTTATGCAGAATAATGAGATATGGAGAGGATAAGGACAAGAATGGCAACTATCAGGAATTCAAATAAAAGTAGCAGTGGAAGATGGATATCAAATCAGGAAATTCTTGATTTTGTTCCCTAACGTTATCTGCAAGCGTTGGGAGATAGATATCTTGGATATATCCTATAAATAGAGACAGAGAGAGCAGCTAGGGTTTTTTGGGGGAGTTATATCGTTTTCCATTATTCTGAGAGTTTTTCAAGTATTTTGAAGAGAAGACAAAAGTGGTGACAGAATTCTTGTCCTTTGATTCAAGATGCTGGATTTGATTTATATTTTTATTTTTTCTTCTATTATGTTCTAATTTTCTTTTGTTAGGGCTATGATGTAGCCTAACCATGATGATGTGAATTTCATGATTTTTATGTTTTACAATTGATTTCATTCATGTGAGTTATATATTATTGTGTTTAATGCTTTTGAATGACTGGCCACCACTTAAATGATCTGATGTGCATGTTTGAGATTGAGAAGTGATAATATGCAATTACCTATTATAATGTATAACCATGAATTAAACGCGGATAGAAATATACCGCGTTATTTGTGTAGCTTTTGATGATAAGGTGATCAAAAAGACTCATTGTAAACCGGGAATATTTATAGTTTTTAATGCACTCATGTTTATTTTAATTCACATAGAGATATAGTGGATTAATAAGCTGAATAGGTTTGCTATACCTAGAGATAAGATAGTAAATAGATTAGGAAATTCTGTTATCACATGGTTGATATCGTTCTTGTATTCATAACAATATGAAATTCATATCTAGTGGTTATGGTGAAATCGGATGCTCTAACATATTTATCTGATTGATTTACTGCATTTAGTCTTCAAGTTTTGTTTTTAATTTATTCTAAATTATATTTTGATTTGTTAGATAAATTTTAGAATTAATCGATTTTAGTATTTAATTAGTTTATTAATCATCAATCTCTGTGGGACAATACTTTTTCTCATCATTATATTACTTGTTCGATATGTGCACTTGCGTTTAGAATTTCACGAACAATGCCCATCATTGACGGTTCTGATGATCAGTCTCTAATTGTTTTTTATGCTATGACATATCTGGTTTTCAAGGATGAGAGCATGGTTATAATCATAAGCTATACTTTTTTGTTTTTTGGGTTTTGTTTTGTTTTGTTTTGTTTGCAGTTCCTTGGAATTTGTTCTGGTTGGAAGTTTTCTATATTCATCTCATGTTTGGCTATGCTAAATGAATGACTTATAAAAAAAAAAAAAATCAATTTCTCAACTTTATACTAAACATATAAGTTTACTCAATGTGATGGATCACAAGTTATTTACATCATTATAAGGAAAATCAAATCGAGGATTGAAGAAATTTCTTGGTCCCAAGTCACGATCTAGCCATGCATGGCAAAACTAGTCCACCGCTTTGATCATAGCTGTGCCATCATCCCTCCTTGATCTTAATGTAAAAATGACCAATAAAAATGTTACTAATTTTGTCGCACCACTACATATATTCAATTCGTATATTGAAATTGATATTCCCTTTTCTAAATAAGACAATCGGAAAGTAACAACCATTGAGATCTATGTGAGTTATATTCTTTGAATTATTTGTGCACTCTCAAACATCATGCCCTTAAACTCCAGCGTGTTAAATTTTGCCTTTATTTCTGTCTATTGAGCGTTCCACTAATCTTACAAGATGTTGGCCTGTATGGGATTCGCTCTATCAACCGTTCGATGCAGCCTTCCTCGTAAAACCGTGTCATCTAATGGACAAGGAGGAAGTGATTATGCGGGTCCCTTGCGCTACACATGGGGTCAAATCAAATTTACATTTTCGACTAAAGCTCAATTTCTCTAAATTTGCTACTCCGAAATTCTTTGCACTCTTCACCTCTCCATCGCACGCCGAGCAAGAAAGGAGGGCCCTAACTTTCAGAAGCTGGAATGTGAACAGCAATGGACGCAAGAGAGAAAAAGGACAACAAACCTTGGGAGAGGGGAAAGCGAGAGCAAATGGAATTCATTCAAACTCGGAGATCGAGGAGGGGTAAGGATACGAAAATCTACCATGTGGAGTTTTACAAATGATGTCTTTTCGAACACATTCTATATTCGTCGCTACATTCAGGCCAAACCCAAATTGACTGGTTCCCCATAAAACACGTCAAGGGTCGACGAAAATTAACATGGATTATAGCCACAAACGGACTAGAAAAATCAAACATGGTTTCTATAGCCGCAGAAACCCTAAAATACGCCCTCCAAGTAATCATTGAATCAAAATACCAAGAGTGGTGAACCTACCAGCCAACCCTGTCTGTAGCTAAATGAAGGCTCATCGACTACAGACATCCTCAATGAAGTGAGCCAGAGACAAGTAAGAAGAGCCGCCCTCCATCAAAGCCTCCCTACTGTTCTTGCTCACCTCCTTCACCTTCTTCCTCCTCTCCCCGGCCTCCTCACCCTCCATTAACTTCCTTATCCCTCCCTCTATTTCATCCGCCGTCCCAACGCCATCACTACTTTTGACGAGATCTCTTCGATGATCCATCTTGATCTCTGCTGCGAGGCCAAGCTCCACCACCAATTGGAACACATTGAATTGTTGCTCTGCATGCTGGGACCACACGGCTATCGGCACACCGAACCATATGCTTTCTAAGATGGAGTTCCACCCACAATGTGACACAAACCCTCCGATGGCCGGGTGAGCTAGGATGGCGACCTGCAGGGCCCACCCGATCACTTTCCCGACCCTGGCGGTCCTATCAAGGAACCCCTCGGGCAGGACCTCTGCGGGATTTGCGTAGTCACGAGGGGCCTCCATCTTGTCCTTCGCCGGTGGCTGTCGTAGGGACCACAGGAAGTGGTACCCGCTGCGCTCCAACGCGTGGGCAATCTCTTTTGCCTGGTGCTCGTCGAAGCTCCCCTTGCTCCCGAAGCACAGGAACACCACTGACGCATCTAGCTGCTGGTCATGCCAGTCCAGGATCTCGAAACCCTTTTCGCTCTCAGCCTTGATGTTCAATATGGGTCCCACGGAGTACACCGCAGGTGCTCCAAGGCTAGCCAGGGCCTTCACCGCGCGTGGTTCCAGCTCAGCGAATGTTTTTACCAAAATTCCCTTGGTTTCCCTATACCTTAGGACGAGGTCCAATAGTATCTGGCAGTCTTCTTCTATAAACACATCCGAGGGCAAGAACATGTGTTGACACCTAAATTTTTGATTGAGTTTTTAATTAGGCCTTAGTTTCTTTATTTATGTATTTTTCCTTTCTTTGCATAATAAATAATCAATAACGAAAAATAAATAAATAAAAGCAACAAAACAAAGAACCAAAAAAAAGAAGAAAAGCAATAGCCATCAGGACTAGGCCTCCGAGCCCGGCCCCTCCCCTCTTTTCTCTCTCGCACAAGCCCCATGGCCCGGCCCACACAAACCAGCCTAGCCCCTCTCTTTTCTTCTTCTTCCTTCTTTCCTCTTCTTCCCCTCTGTCTCTGCAACCCATGCGCGCAGAATGGACCGACACGCAAAGGACAACCTACGGCCGAGGAGGGTAGGCTGATGTCAGCCGGAGATAACAAATCTCAAGTGCCATTAATGGCTGCCTTCAATGCTGAGCACGCTTCGCTAGATAAACTCGGATGGGACGCTGGTTCAGCCGAGAAAAACCAGTCAGCAAGCCGAAGGCCGGCGACCAAGGCCCTCCGTTGACTGGACCCCCCTCACCTATAAATAGGCGATCACAAGCTCCGTCGAGAAGCACAACGAGCTCGGAGACTTTCCCTTGAGAGACTTCAGGGGAGACTCAAAGAGCGAGCACGTGAGAGAAATCCGGTCGCGAATTCGAACGACCTCCCGCAGAGAGACGGATGGAGAGATCGAAAGCTTGCGAGCGCCGAAAGCTTCCCTTGAGGGACTTCGAGGGAGGTCCGAACACCCGCAAGCCTAGATCTATGAGCAGCTGAAGCCAAAGGAGAAGGGAGGGTTCTAGATTCACGAAGAGGGGTTGAAGAGGAGAGGAGATCGGAGGAGGTCCCGTGCCCCGACACCGCCGTGGTGCAAGATCTCGCCGTGCTACCTCACTGTCACCACAACTGAGGCCAGGCCAATGCCGTGACAGGTAACGATGGGTCTTGCTCGCCCCGTCACCATCGTCACACCCCCTCTCTCGAACCCCATCCATCACCAGATCTCGACCTTAGTAAAATGGGCCTTCGTCGCGGCTCCTAACGCTGCGCCACGAGCCCCATCGTCGATCCAGCTGAGCGGTCGGCTGCTAGCTGCGACATCGCCACCGTTGGACGCTGGGCTGCTGTTTCATTTGACCCCCTCTGTCCCTCGTCAGCGCCGCGAATCGCAAGATCTCGCGAACTCCAGAAAACCGAGTCAACAAAGGGGAAGACGGGTTGAAGTCGGTGGATCCGGGTTAGCGTCTGGGTAGGGTTTCCTTGGGTTGGGCCTGCACGCGTGGGCTAGGTTGTGTTGGGCTAGAATTTCTTGTGAAGTGGGCCAAAAAAATAGGCTTGGACTTTTATGCTTAAAAAAAAAAAAAAAGAGTCGGGCCTGCGTTGCAGGGCCGTCCGCGTTCTGGGCGAACGGCTCGGGTTGGACCCAACCCGAGGATCCAACCTGGTTCATTTTTATATTATTTTAATATAAAATAATATTTTAAATAAAAAATCATTTATTTTCAGAAAAATTAAAAAAAATAAAAAATATCCCATATTTTCCTTTAAAAAAGCCCAAAATGTCAAAAAAACCAAAAAATGATTTATATTTTCAGTAAAAAGATCAAAAGTCCAAAAAAATGCTTTTTATGTCCAAAAAAATGAGAAAAATACCCAAAAAAATGTTTTTCCTCAAATACATGGAAAATCCCTCAAATATCTAAAAAAGCCTTTGGGTTTAAACAAGATTAGGTACCGAAAGGGTATTAGTGATTAACTAGTGTAATCAAGTCTCCGATCCTAATTTCTTTGGTTGTGCAGGAGCAAGTATTTCTCCCGATACTTCACTTGGATTTCTAATCGACCCACCCCAAACTGATTAGTGACGACTCTATTTTAAAATTAACTTACAGGTTAAAAACTTGGCTATTAAAGTCGTGAATTAATGGACTTGGGAGAGTGTGAGCTAAAATAAAAATAGCCAAACCATTAGCCTCCGCTAGGCGCCCGCCTTAATCGGGCGCCGAAAAAAGAGGTTACAACAACCTGGCGGCTGGCAGTGGGTTAATGAAGCACGGTAAGTCCAGCTTGGCATCGGAGCCCTCTAGCTTGGTCGGGTCCATGTGTTGCTCGTCTCGGAGAGACTGGAGGTGCAGCATGACTCCAAGGAACGCCATGCTCGACGTGAAGAACATGTAGGAAGGGATGCCGAACTCGATGGCCAAGTCGATCATCGTGGTGCAGAACATGTCAACAACAACCCCAGTGAGCCGTGGCGAACCGTGGGCAGAGAGCTCAGCGACAGCTTCTCGGACATCGGCTTTGTGGTTCTCCATGATGTGATGGATGAAGGCACGGCGAGACGTCCTCGGGGAGTGGCTTCACCTGGGGACGAGGACAAAGCGGATGCGGGCAGCGACGGAGGCGGTGAGTGATTCGATGCGGGAATCAATCTCGGAGTCGAAGGGGAACTTCATGATGAGGACGGTGATGGAGAGCCGATCGTCACGGTCGACGAGGAGCTTGGCCATCTCAACCATCGACACCAGGTGGCCGAGGCCCAGAGATGGGATGAACACGAGCTCGGATTCAGCACTCATGAAGACGACGATGCCTTCGAAAATTCTTCTTTTCCTAACTGAGTTCACTCGATTGCAAAGATGATAGCGAGTTGGAGGCTCTTATGGACTCAGTTAATGGGAAGGAAGAAAGCACGCAAAATGATGCGAATAGGAAAAGAAGAATATAATTAAAGGTGTTTTAACAGATAGTGAAAATAAAATATATTCCCTATTTTCTTATTATTATTTCGTATCATTAGTGCGATTCGGAATATTTTAAGTGGCAAGTTCTTCTTGCTCAAAAAAAAAAAAAAAAAAAAAAAAAAAAAAGTGGCAAGTTCTTTACCTTCAATAATGATGTGTTATTTTACGATTTACACCTCCCCTCTTAACTATTCTTAACTTCTCTATAGAAAATTCTATCTATTATTGGGTCCCCTTTCTTTCACATAAATATATCACATGAACAATTCAAGTAAAACCGAATATATAAACGGTTATGTGAGCAAGAAAATCCATTGGACCAAATTGAGAAATACCAAAATAAAAAAATAAAAAAAATTGAACGCCATTTTTATTATTGACATTTTGTAGCACAAAATAGTTTTGAGACTCATTCATGCCCATTTGGCCAAGAAGGCCATACAACCAGCACCGAACAGGAGGAAGCAATTGCACAGCAGCTGGAGCCCCCCATTCCCCTGCACCTTGGCGCTCATGAAGTCCACAGCCAGCAGGTCGACGAGCGCCATGTAGACCAGGATGCCGGCGGACGCGGCGTATGCCCTCGATGATCAGCACCCTCTGGCTGCTCTCATCGTATGTGTCAGATATCCCGATGCCGATGGCGATCCCAGCCGGCATGGTGAGGGAGAAGAAGAGGGCCATTATTATTGTTGCTCTTGCCTTGAACTTGGCCTTTGCAAAAGAAGCGGGCGAAAATCAAAAGACTGATTAATCAAAGCTTAAATAATTATAATTATAATTCATTCGTTAATAATAATAATAATAATAATAATTCCTTTACCGGGACCCACCCGCACCTGCTTTAAGTCAACGGAGGCCGAAGGTCAACGACATCCTCTCAACTTGATGTAGGCAGGTCAATCTTTTCCATAGCTTATTTTCCTCAAGCAGGTCAATTAGTTGGAAGGTTGAATTGAGATCGAAAGCCTCGGGAGAAATCCAAATGCACCCATTCGTAAACCAATCTTTTCAATCATACTATGGAATGGGGCTTAAGTATTCTTAAAAAGACATTTTAAGCGTAGTGAAAAATCGCTGCGCAAAACTGCGATCGCATCAGGTTTTACAAGAAATTTCCTTTCACCTTTCCTTGATTACGGGATCGATGACACGTTAAAATTCAGAGCTTTTGAAAGATGCATGTTCTGTCTACATGCCTTCTGGGGAGACAAAGTGCCATATTTTCTTCTTCAATTCAAATATCAAATGCCCCCTTTTCCCTAAAGTCATAGAAACAACGCATCAAGCCATAAAAAGGTAAAATTGCCTTTACAAAATGTTATGTCACATTCGATTCCACAGACGAGGCATGCATACATCATGAATTTAATCGAACTGTGTTCAAGTTATTGCTATGCATTTACCTTGACATTTCGACATCACTCACGCAAACAAGTAGTCCTTTAACGATGGATAAAGCTCGAGTTAAATTCGGCCACTCAAAATTATTATAATCTCGAAAATTATTGAGGCATTTCTAGGGGGAAAAAGTGAGTAAAGCTTGTTAGGTCAAAATGAATGAAATCAATTGACTTATTATTTACCTGAGTGATGCAGCCGCCGAGCCCCATGCCTTCAAAGAACTGATGGAAAGTAAAAGCGGCCATCAATGGCTTCACCGTCTTTGCGCCCCCGGAAATCCCCAGCGAAATCCCTAACATCTCCGAGTGCACCAAGATCCCCAGCTCCAACACCCGTTTATGTTATCATTTTGCCCCCCCGGAAAACACCATATTTGCATTCAGATACTCGGTGTGAAGTTTTGAAGAGAGAACGCATAGAATTGAAAGAAGTTGGCAGATTTCCTGTCACCTGGGATACGACTCTATGTTGAAGAAGCTCCGACGTGCCCGGTTCTTGATCCTGATACGCCGAGCCGTGGGCGTGCCCGTGAGTCACGTGGGTGCGCATGTGCAAATGCCCAACGTGATCGTCACCAACAGCGACGGTGTCGCTCTCCTTGTTGATGGGAAAATAGCAACAATTCGAACAATATCGAATTAACACAGCGGAAAAAAGTAATCTCCCCTCTTGTATAAACCTAATATGAATCGATATAGTATAGTAACATAAATACCAAGCACGCGAACACAAGACAATTTTTTTACGTGGAAAACTTCCTCGATGTGAGGAGATCAAAAATCACGGGACCGAAGTCCACCCAAAAATCTTCACTATCAACAAAATTGGGTGAACAATGTTCTTCTCTAGCAAATACTAGAGGTACATAGCAACAAACATCTCAAGAACATAATTCTTGATAATACACTTGAATTTCACAAGAGATCAAGGATAAATTTAACAAAAAAACGCAGGTTTTGATCAATCCACAAAAAATCTAATGTGGGGAGCTTCAAACGAAAATCAAACCATTAATATTCGAGAAAATTGTGCCACGAACATACTGACAAAATTTTAGCTCAATCGGATCACGAATCAACCTCCGATGCCAGCTTGATATAAATCAGATATTGCCACAACCCTAGATTTTCTTCTTTCTCTTTTTCTCTTGTTACAATTTCCTTTTGCGGCTACCACTTTATATAGATAGTGAGAAACCCTATTTCTCTATATAACTTATCATATGTGCCCAAGCTTTTTTTGGGCTTGCAACTCATTAGACTTCCTCCACATAGGAGTGAACCCAGCTAACAAATCTTCCCCTCACGATAATGTCAAGAGATTCACCATCCCTGCTATCAATTGGCAATATTCAAGCTTCTCTCTTGGTAAATGCTTCGTCATCATATCAAAGCCATTATGATCCATATGAATTTTCTCAAGTTCCAACAACTTTTTAACTAGAACATCTCTTATCCAATGATATCTAACATCAATATGTTTCGATCTAGAATGAAAAGATGAATTATTACCAGGATGAATTGCGCTTTGATTATCACAAGATAGCACATACCACTTTTACTTGAACCTAAGTTCTTCTAAGAACTTATTTATTCATACCATCTCTTTACTAGCTTCGGTCGCTGTAATAAATTCAGCTTCGGTTATAGAAATTACAACACACTTTTGCAATCTTGACTTCCATGACACAGCTCCACCCGCAAAAGAAATCAAATAATCAAAAGTAGATTTATGAGTATCAATATCTCCTACCAAGTCGGAATCTATGTATCCAGCTAACTCAAGTTTTCCGGTCCTGAAACTGAGTTTCAAATTTGAAGTTCCCCGAAGATACCTTATAATACACTTCACTACATTCCAGTGCTTTCTGCTTGGATTTGAAAAATAGCAACTAACAACGCCAACCGCGTGCGCCAAGTCTAGGCGTGTACATATCATCGCATACATTAAGCTTCCTACAGCTGAGGCATATGGAATACTTTCCATATCTTTCTTCTCTTTATCAGTTGTAGAACTTTGCTTCATATTTAACTTAAAGTGGGCAGCAAGAGGAGTATTAACCACTTTAGCCTTGTCCATGTAAAATTTTTGAAAGATCTTCTAGATATATTTCTCTTGCGACAAAAACAACTTCTTAGCATTTCTATCTCGAGTAATTCTAATGCCAAGAATCTGCTTCGCCGAGCCCAAATCTTTCATAGCAAAAGACTTACTCAACTATTTCTTCGATAACTCAATTCTTGAAGCATTCTTGCCAACAATCAGCATATCATCAACATAAAGCAATCAAATAATAAAGTCATCATCAAAAAAATTTTGAACAAACACACAGTTATCCAAGGAAGTCTTTTTATAGCCATGTTCCGTCATAACTGACGCAAACTTTTTGTACCATTGCATCGATGCTTGTTTTAGGCCATAGAAACTTGTCTTCAATTTGCACACATAATTCTCTTTCCATTTTACTTTAAAACCCTCAGATTGTTCCATGTATATCTCTTCCTCCAAGTCACCATGTACGAATGTTGTTTTGACATTCATTTGCTCAATTTCCAAATATAGGGTAGCTGCCAAGCCTAGTACCACATGGATAAAAGACATTTTCATTACCGAAAAAAAAATATATCATCAAAATCAATACCCTTTTCTCTAACGGAATCCCTTAACAACCAATCTAGTTTTGTATCGTGGTTGTGAAGTATATTCATTTTGCTTCAACCTATATACCCACTTTTTCTTCAAAGCTCTTTTACCTTTAGGTAACTTCACTAACTCAAAAGTATGATTATGATAAAGTGACTGCATCTCATCTCGCATAACATCAAACCAATTGCTTTTGTACTCATCTTCTATTGCTTCTGCATAGCACTCTGGTTCACCTGCATCAGTCAATAATACATACTCATTTTTAGAATACCTGGTAAAAGGTCGTTGGTGTCTAATGGATTTTCGAACTGGAACATCCAATGGAACATCTAATTGAGACTCTAGTTCAGGAATATTATTATATGTTTCAACATGTTCAGGAACATGTGCATTATTTGGAACATTAACTTCCTGATGCTCTTCATCAACCTGTATAGAAATATTTGTAAGAGGAACTGGATCCAAATCAACCAAATTATCACTAACCTGTAGTGCTGAAATCATCTCTACTTTCTCAATATCCTCTATTGTTTGATCTTCCATAAACACAACGTCTCTACTTCTTACAATTTTCTTTCCAACCGGATCATAAAATTTGTAACCGAGCATATCCTGTCCATAACCAATAAATATGCACTGTCATGTTTTCACATCAAGTTTTGACCTCTCATCTTTGGGAATATACACAAATGCTTTGCATCCAAAGACACGCAAATAATCATAAAAAACATCTTTACCTGTTCAAACTTTATTAGGAACATCAAACTCTAAAGGAATGCATGGAGTAAGATTTAATACATGTACAACTGTACTTAAAGCCTCACCCCAAAAGGATCCAGGTAGCTTTGACTATGAACGTAAGCATCTTACCCTTTCAACCAGTGTTCCGTTCATTCTCTTAGCTAAGCCATTTAACTGAGGCGTCTTGGGAGGTGTCTTTTGATGTCGAATACCTTGTTGTCTGCAATATTCATCAAAATGTCCAATATACTCTCCCCCGTTATCAATTATAATGCATTTCAATTTCTTTCTAGTTTGTCTCTCAATTGAAGCCTGAAATTGCTTAAAAATATCTAATACTTGATCTTTAGTTTTCAAGGTATGAATCCAAATTTTTCTTGAAAAATCATCTATGAAGATAACAAAATAAAAGAGCCACCAAGTGATTTTGTTTTCATAGGACTGCAAATATCAAAATGCACTAAATCCAATATACCTGGCTTTCTTGAAGAATGGGGGCTTTTAAATGCAACTCTGTTTTGTTTTCTGTTAAACAGTGAACACACTTCTTTAGCGCCGAACTTGTCAATCCTGAAAGGAGCTTCTTCTTGGCCAATAGTGACAAACCATTCTCACTTATGTGACTAAGCCTCTTAGGCCATAACTCAGCTGCATCTTAACTATCTACTGCATTAATTTTGTAAGTTGACAACTTTGCCTACATAATATACAATGAATAATATTTTTCACCTCTAGCCACAACAAGAGAACTTTTGGTGAGCTTCCATTAACCATTATTGAAGGTGCTACAATACCCCTCATCATCCAACTTGCCTGTAGAAATCAAATTCAAGCGGATATCAAGTATATGTTTAATATTACTCAATATTAACCTTGTGCCATTGTTGATTTCTAGGTACACATCACCGATGTCTATAGCTTGAGCTAGCCTATTGTTACCCATCTTCATAGATCCAAAGTCACCTGACTTATATGATGTAAAGAAATCCCTATGAGATGTAGCATGAACGGATGCACCACTATCAATTACCTAACTAGTCTTATGAGATACAAAATTCACCACATCACCATAAAAAATAATGAGAAAGCATTCTTTAAGTGCAGCGACACAATTGTCTTCGCTATCATTATCACTTTTCTTCTCTTTACCTTTCTTCTTTTGTTTCTCCTTTTTTAATTGACAACAAAACCTCTGAATATGTCCTTTCTGATGATAATAATGGCACTCAACATTAACAAATTTATTATACTTATTTCTACTTTTGTCTTGACTTTTATCTCTATTTTTTGGACCTCGAGACTTACTTCTTCCTCTTTTCTCAACAACTAAGGCATCAGAATGTGAAGAGGACGATCCTTGTGTTTTCATTCTCATCTCTTCATTCAAAATACTACTCTTGGTCAAATCCATGGTAATCGTACCATCTGGGGTAGAATTAAACAAAGATGCTCGGAACGTCTCCCAAAAGTCCGGCAAAGTACTAAGCAACCATAGTGCTTGTATCTCATAATCAAACTTGATTCCCATCGCAGCCAACTGATTTATAATTCCTTGAAAAGAATTTAAATGATCGATCAAACGAGTACCATCTTGATATCTCGAGCCATCATTTGTTTTATAAAAAATAACTGATTATTTCCAGTCTTTCGAGCATTTAACTGTTCGAGCTTATTTCATGAACTGCGGGCATGTATTTTCTCAATAATATGGTTCAAAACATTATCATCCACCCACTGTCTAATATAACCACACACTTGACGGTGAAATATAGACCATTCAGCATCAGCTTTATTCTTCGATTTATCCTTGGCAAATACTGGCAGGTAAAAATCTTTCACATATAAAAGGTCTTCCATCTTCCCTTTCCAAATATAATAATTCGAACCATTCAGTGTAACCATTCTACTTGTATTCATTTCCATTGTTTAATACAAGGCAGGAAAATTAAGCAATAACCTAGCTCTAATACCACTATGATGGAAGAATAGCAACAATTCGTAAAATATCAAATTAATGCAGTGGAATAAAATAATCTCCCATCTTATGTAAACCTAATAAGAATCGATATAGTAGTGTAAAATAAATACCAAGCACGCGAACACAAGACAATTTTTTTACGTGGAAAACTTCCTCGATGTGAGGAGATCAAAAATCACGGGACCGAAGTCCACCCAAAAATCTTCACTATCAACAAAATTGGGTGAACAATGTTCTTCTCTAGCAAATACTAGAGGTACATAGCAACAAACATCACAAGAACATAATTCTTGATAATACACTTGAATTTCACAAGAGATCAAGGATAAATTTAACAAAAAACGCAGGTTTTGATCAATCCACAAAAAATCTAATCTAGGGAGCTTCAAACGAAAATCAAACCATTAAGATTCAAGAAAATTGTGCCACGAACATTCTGACAAAATTTCAGCTCAATCGGATTACGAATCAATCTCCGATGCCAGCTTGATATAAATCATATATTGCCACAACCCTAGATTTTCTGCTTTCTCTTTTTCTCTTGTTACAATTTCCTTTTGCGGCTACCACTTTATATAGATAGTGAGAAACCCTATTTCTCTATATAACTTATCATATGGGCTCAAGCTTTTTTTGGGCTTGCAACTCATTAGGCTTCCTCTACATAGGAGTGAACCTAGCTAACACTTGTCCCCCTCGCTCGCCGCTGGCCAAGCCTTGCTGAAGTGGGACCTCGTGTAGAGGTCACATAGGTGTCCACCATCAGCGACCCAATGGCAGGGACCATGGCCACGAACCCCGTGAAGTGGAAGTTTCCCCAGGGGTTCTGGTCAAGGCACGAGGACGTTAGGCTGTCAAATGAGTCGAGAAGGACATGGATGAGGCCCGTTGCAAGGACAACCCTGGCTGCGAATGCCTTGACCAGGAAGAACACGTCCTTCTCAGGGCGCAAGGGCAAGACGACCTTCCCGAGCAGTAGGATGCACACGTCAACCGCGCTTGCAAGGAGGATGGCTATGATCGCCCCCACTTTGTACTTGAGTGCCTCCCTCTTGTTCCGGCCCCCGCCGGCGCCCCCGTCGCACGTGCAATCCCCAAGGACGAGCAAGGGGAGAAGGACAAGAACACACAGCATCAAGAACCGACACCACCCACGCCAACCCGGCTCGCTTGCCATCTCAATTCGCTACCCGATATCAAGAAGACAAAGAACGTGACGCGAAAAGAGACTGCCGTGCTGGCTACTATGTTGGCTTGTCGAGAAAAAAAAAAAAAAATGCATTGTGAGCCTCGGGACATGTTTGCAAGCTATATAATGATTGGTGTTGCATCAGCCGTCCACGAAAAGGACTCTGCGCTGCCGCCACCGCCGCCGCCCAATGGAGCAAAGATGAGGACACTTTCTAGCCAGTTTGACGACGACAGACTGGCTCGGAACTCTATTTTGTACGCACCGGCGTGATGAAATGGCTGCCTGGTCAATGCCATTATTATCATTAAAATACCCGCAGTGGAGGCATTTATCTGTAGCAGGTACAGAAGTGGCAGTTGGCATATATCTGTAGCAGGAGACTGTTCGAGCGTCGTAACAATGTCGACATGACTGTTCTCGAGGGAGCAGCAGATTTCAAGCCCAACTACAGTCGTGTTCCAGTTTCGTGGCTTACATCTGCTAAAAGTCAACGCTTTGCATGTGGCCCGATCTGATAATTTATCTAATAATCGCTTGCCTTTTTCAAAGAAATGAGAGAAGCAGAGAACATTTGCCTCCGTGTCCAGAGACTCGATGCGTGATGATGAACCGATCGGTATTGCCTCGAAAAAAGCGGGGGCGTCTCGTGTTCGACTCCTACCTCGGTCCAGCCACCCAGGGTCAGATTGTACAGAAGTGAGATCGGAGCAGTGAGGCGGTTTGGCCCAGCGGGCTGGAAAAAATAAAGGGAATTTTTTTCATTTATTTGATTTAAAAAAAAATTCCCCCCCCCCCCCCCCCCAACCTCCCCCTCTTCACCCAAAAAAGTCAACCGTGACCAGAGTAGGAAAAGGACAAGTTGATCCCCTGATAGAAAATGTACGTATTTATATATAGAAAAATGCTAAGCTAATCGTTCTCCATCAAGTGATAGAATGAGAGTCGGTCTCACCCAATTTTTTATTTTTTATTTTTATGTTTTTTTATTGCAAGCGTAAATTGGGAAATAAAATCCTAAAAGAACCCAACATCAATTTTCATGAATATGATGAAAAAAATAATTAGATACTAAAATAAAAATATTTCAAGTGAAAAATATTATTACCTACTAAAAAGAAATTGTTAATTTCATTATATAGATCTATTAAATTTAAATGATGAAAAAGCACTTGAAACTACGATTGATTTTTCTAATGTTTTAGGCCAATAGAAGTACAGAGAAGTGCTAAAATTTGGCATACGAAGATACTTAAGTGTCAAAAATTACGAAATGTACACATAAGTGCCACTTTTTTTAAAATTGAGACATCTGAGTAACAAGTCGAGCAAAGGCTTTCAAAAATCTGATGTGGGATTTGTTTAATTACGTGGCTCGTCGGATAGCTGCATTAATAAAGAAAATGCAAAACGACGTCATTTTGCTTGTTATTTGAATTTTAATATAAATATTAATTAAATTAATTTTGAAACTTGAAAATAAACAGTTGCTGAAGGCGTTAAGTGAGGGTTGTGCAAGCTCTTGCTGCTAAAAGAGGCCTTGTAGGCCATCACCGCCAGTTGGTCGAGGTTGCCGGCCTTTCCTGATGAAAGTGGGGAGGTGCTGGTGGCGAGGGCTTGCGCAGCCTTCGCCCAACACCTTCTGCAAAAGAATACATACACACATATACATACATAGAATGGTATGGTCAGAGGGTATGTGGAGTGAAAGAAAAATAAAAGGACGTGGGTTTTGCTTTTATTTTCGTCTCCAACGACAACCGCCTAGTAGACGCATAGTGGGGGCCTCCTTTGAGCCACTCCGAATACTGATTTGTGCAAAGGATTCTACACTGGAATTGTGACGTTTTCTATGTGGAAATGTAAATGTTTCAAGCAGTGAGATAATCCTCTATGAGTCTAAACACACTAGACTATATGTTAGTGAGAAATGTTCAAGCATGTGAGTAATTATAACTCTGTAATTTTTTAATTGAATAGTGGAGTATTTGTCGTTTGCCCTCCCATGGATTATGTATCGATATATAAAATAAGTAAATCTCTAGTGTTATCAAACTAAGTAAATCTCTGGTGTTTTTTTATTATTATTTTTTCATTTATTTTTCTAGCAATTTTTGCATTTGTTTAATTGGATGCATCGGTTGACGTTAGCCGGGGTGGTTTTGGAATTTCGCGCGGAGTAAACCGACGCCAAGCAATAACCAAACTTAAAATTTAACAAACGCAAGTCAAACTAGACGGCGATTTCGACCAATAAAAATGAAACAGGCAGCGACGAAGACCTCAATCAGCACGACGTGGTCGCCTCGTGCTATTGATTCCTTCATTCCACCAACTGAAGACTTTCAAGTTGAGATCCATAAGAGCCTCCACCTCGTTATCATCTTCGCAACCGGCTGTACTCAGTTAGGAAAAGAAGAATTTTGGAAGGCATCGTCGTCATCATGAGTGCTAAATCCGAGCTCGTGTTCATCCCCTCTCCGGGCCTCGGCCACCTGGTGTCGATGGTGGAGATGGCCAAGCTCCTCGTCGACCGCGACAATCGGCTCTCCCTCACCGTCCTCATCATGAAGTTCCCCTTCGACTCGGAGATTGATTCCTACATCGAGTCGCTCACCGCCTCCGTGGCTGCCCGCATCCGCTTCGTCCTCCTCCCTAGGCAAAGCCACTCCCCAACGACGTCTGGCATGGCCTTCCTCCATCACTTTGTGGAGAGCCACAAAGCCAACGTCCGAGAAGCCGTCGCTGAGCTCTCTGTCCGAGGCTCTCCACGGCTCGCTGGGCTTGTCCTTGACATGATTTGCACCTCGATGATTGACGTGGCTGTTGAGTTCGGCATCCCTTCCTACATGTTCTTCACATCGGGCGCGGCGATCCTTGGAGTCATGCTGCACCTCCAGTCCCTCCGAGATGAGCAACACATGGACCCGACCAGGCTCAAGGACTCTGACGCCGAGATGGACTTCCCGTGCCTTGCTAACCCGCTGCCTGCCGCCAAGTTCTTGCCCTTGGAAGTGTTTATGTTAGAAGACTGCCGGATATTCTTGGACTTCGCCCTAAGGTATAGGGAAACCAAGGGAATTTTGGTAAATACGTTCGCTGAGCTGGAGCCGCGCGCTATGGATGCCCTGCCCAGCCTAGGAGCACCTGCGGTGTACTCTGTGGGCCCCATACTGAACATCACGGATGAGAGCAAAAAGGGTTTCGAGATCCTGGACTGGCTCGACCAGCAGCCAGATGCGTCAGTGGTGTTCCTGTGCTTCGGGAGCAGGGGGTACTTCGACGAGCACCAGGCAAAAGAGATTGCCCACGCGTTGGAGCAGAGCAGGTACCGCTTCCTGTGGTCCCTACGACAGCCTCCGGCGAAGGGCAAGCAGGAAGCCCCCCGGGATTACGTAGATCCGGCGGAGGTCCTGCCCGAGGGTTTTCTTAATAGGACAGCCGGGGTCGGGAGAGTGATTGGGTGGGCCCCGCAGGTCGCAGTCCTGGCCCACCCAGCCATTGGAGGGTTCGTGTCTCACTGTGGGTGGAACTCCACCCTAGAAAGCATATGGTTCGGCGTGCCAGTCGCCGCATGGCCCCAGTATGCAGAGCAACAATTCAATGCGTTCCAACTGGTGCTGGAGCTCGGCCTCGCGGCAGAGATCAAGATGGATTATCGAAGAGATCTGGTCAAAGGTAGCGACGGTGTCGTGAAGGCAGACGAAATAGAGAGAGGGATAAGGAAGTTAATGGAGGGCGAGGAGGCCGGGGAGAGGAGGAAGAAGGTGAAGGAGGTGAGCGAGAAGAGTAGAAAGGTCTTGATGGAGGGTGGCTCTTCTTACTTGTGTATGGCTCGCTTCATCGAGGATGTCTGTAGTCAATGAGCCTTCATTTAGCTTGGAGACAGGGTTGGCTGGTGTTTTGAGCACTGTTGGTATTTTGGTTCTACGATTAATTGGAGGGCGTGTTTTAGGGTTTCTGTGGCTACAATCCATGTTTGATTGTTCTAGCAGTTTCGTGGCACAATCCATGTTGATTTTGTTGACGTGTTTTATGTTGAACCGGTCAATTTGGGTTTGGCCCGTCTGCAAAGGTAACGATAAATATAGAATGGGTTCAAAAAGACATCATTGGTAAAATTCATGTGGTAGATTTACGTGTCCTTGTACGTCCTTGATCTAGGAGTATGAATGAATTTCATTGTGCTCTTGTTTTCCCCTTCCAAGGTTTGTTGTCCTGTTTCTCTCTTGCGTCCATTGCTCTTCTCATTCCTGCTTCTGAAAGTTAGGGCCCTCTGTTCTTGCTTGGCGTGCAATGGAGAGGAGGAGAATAAAAAGAATTTCGGAGTAGCAAATTTAGCGAAATTGAACTTTAGTCGAAAATGTAAATTTGATTTGACCCCATGTGGAACCCAAAGGATCCACATACTCATGGACCGATTAGAACACTACAAGACATGCTAATCAGCCCCTCCTTGCCCATCAGATGAGACGGTTTTACGAGGAAGTCTGCATCGAACGGTTGGTAGAGAGAATCCCATATAGGCCAACGTCTCATAAGATTAATGTAACACCATTGACAAAACTAAAGGCAAAAAGAGTGCACAAATAATTCAAAGAACATAATCTCTCTTGACATAACACAACTTACGTAAATGACAATGGTTATTACTTCTCGATTGTCTTATTTACAAAAGGGAATATCAATCTCGATATACAAGTTCAATATATATAGTGATGCAATGAAATTAAGAGCTTTTTCACACGTCTTTCTTACATTAAGATCAAGGACGGATGATCGCCTAGCTCTAATCAAAAGGGTGGACTAGTTTTACCAGGCATAGCAAGATCGTGACTTGGGCACCAAGAGATTTCTTCAATCCTCGATTTGATTTTCCTAATAGTGATGCAGACATGCATGATCCATCACATCGAATAAACTTACATGTTTAGTATCAAGACGAAAATAGGGATATTCAAACAATGACGTTCAAACATTCGATCTCTTTAAATTCCAAATAGCCGTTGAAATTATTAAATAACTATCTTAAATATTTTTACATTACAATTCTTCACTGTTTTGCCAAATTTTAATTCACCTTCAAATGAAAATTTGATTGAGGTTCAGTCGAAAGTTTCTGTTCAATTAATTTATGATACTAGAACGGAGCGCCCGCGGTGTACCCCGTGGGCCCCATCGTGAACGTCAAGGTTGAGAGCAAAAGGGGCACAGAAGGTAATAATAGTCCGCGGGGTTTCGAGATCCAGGAGTGGCTTGACCAGCAGCCAGAAGCGTCTGTGGTGTTCTTGTGCTTCGGAAGCTTTGGGAGCTTCGACGAGGACCAGGCGAAGGAGATTGCTCGCACGTTGGAGCAGAGCGGGCGCCGCTTCCTGTGGTCCCTACGTCAGCCACCCGCGAAGGGCAAGCTGGAAGCCCCCTTTGACTATGCGAATCCGGCAGAGGTCCTCCCCGAGGGGTTCCTGGACAGGACAGCCGGGGTTGGCAGAGTGATCGGTTGGGCCCCTCAGGTCGCGATCCTGAGCCACCCAGCCATCGGAGGTTTCGTGTCCCTGTGCAGGTGGAACTCTACCCTAGAGAACATATGGTTTAGGGTGCCAGTCGCCACATGGCCCCAACATGCAGAGCAATAGCTCAACGCATTCGAGCTGGTGGTGGAGCTCGGCCTCGTGGCGGAGATGAAGATGGATTATCAGAGAGATCTCGCCAAAGGGAGCAACTTCGTGAGGGCAGACGAGATAGAGGGAGGGATAAAGAAGCTAATGGAGAGCCATGAGGCCGAGGAGAGCAGGAAGAAGGTGAAGGAGGCGAGCAAGAAGAGTAGGAAGGCTTTGGTGGAGGGTGGCTCGTCTTACTTGTCTTTGGCTCGCTTCATCGAGGATGTCCGGAGACAATGAGCCTTCATTTGGCTAGGAGATTGGTTTGACTACTTTTCTTTAATTGCTTATAAAAGTTAGTATTTTGAATCTTCGAGTACTTGGGAGTGTGCATTGTAGTGATCTTGTGACTATAATCCATGTTAATATGTCATAAGGAGAGAACAGATCGCCTGGGTCGGGCCATGAGCTGCCGTTCATTGTGGTGATGTTTGTTATTTACAAAAGTCATAATAGATATAGAAAGTGTTTAAAAATCTATTAATATCTATGAAGTTCTATAAAGCTCGAAAGAGATTTCCGTCTACTCGCACCTCTCAGTGACCCGCCTCTAATCATGAAAGCCGCCACGCGAGTCTCGGTCTTGCCATTCACGACCGGACACAATGCCTCGCCGCTCGATGGCCACGGCCACTTTCGTTTCGATCAATGTCCCCCGGTTCCAACCCATTTTCGAGACCAACCCTAGCAAGGTCCGTAACCTCTACACCGAAGGCTGCAAGCCCAACGTACTCGCCTAGTCCTGCTCAAGTCCCGACTCACCTCAGAGCTCACCGGCTGTCCTCGACATCTTCTGTGCGATGCCGAGCGATGTGGCAAGCGAGCTCCAGATCCCCATCTACGTGTTCTTCATAAAAAAAAATCAGAGGAAAAAGATAGGGGAGTCTGTCAGATCGCCGTGTGACCACCCCAACCGGATACTCCGCCTGAGAACGATCCTCTACGGCTCCGTGGAATCGGAAGGGACCCACCGGAGCTGTTAATCACGCTCTGGTCGCACAGCCATAGTTCATCCACCAGCCTTTGGTTCCTGTTTCCTTAGGTCTCAAGGACACAGAGGTACGAGCCTATAGAACAGATCTTGCTCAAGTAAGGTCGTGACCTCTTACCCTCACTCTCTTCTTTAATTAACCACTTTCCTTTGAGCGAGTTTCCAATGTGGGACTTTTTGGAGGTCGCACTTAGCAAGTGCACTCCATGAATGGAAAAGTGATTTGGATGGACTATGATTAAATACTCTTTAAGGAAAAATGGAAATAGAATCAATATAAAATTTATTTAAAGAATATTACACCTGTCCCCCCACCGGTTCCTTCTCTTTTGTTTTTCTCTTTTAATTGTCTAGTAGCTTGGCAAGGGGGGATTCGTATTATTTTAATTGAAGTGGTCGGGTATTTTCTTCTCTTCTTGTCCCCTTGCTGGAGAGAGAGAGAGAGAGAGAGAGAGAGAGAGCAAGTCCCAAACACGTTAAATGGGCTGGACGGTGAGAGCCGCCAAAAAGGAATCTAATCTACTATTTTAAAATAGACATCCCAAAAAATTTCTAAACTTGGTCCCTTCATTTTGCAAAAATTGACTGATATGAATATTTTCTGAAAAATAATTACTTATATCATTAAAAAAAATTAGTTGAATGGAAAATATTTTCATCATTGATAACAATATATGCCTAATTATTTTTGTGAACAATGAAAAAAAAAATCATTCCTTAACTCTTTGTTCAAAAATCATCATCAATTATTTGATGTGGCATTTTCACATTGGTAAAAATTCACATGAGCAAGGTGGCATGGAAAATTATCTACAAAACGAAACCGTTCTTTGATGTTAAAATTAGAGAAATTAGGGACAACTAATGGCAATTTTTGGATAAAGAGTTAACGGGAATAGATTTGGAACTAGAGTTGAAGCTTGAGGCAAATTGGCTATTGAAACTAAAATTGGAATTTTGTTTAGATAAAAAAAATTAAGGTTGAATTGGGATTGAACCTAAAATTAAAGTTTTTTTTTATAAGATCAAGCCTCTTTCAATAGAAGAAAGAGTACTGACGCGATCCAACATTAGTCTTATAAATTATGAACATGTGATTGATTTAACGAAATCGATTTACAATTCATACAAGGCCTACTACCCTAGAAACCCTCCAACCTTAATTTTTGTCCTAATTTTACCTTTTTTTTTTATAAAAACCTTTCAACTTTCAATCTAGTCTCAATTCTACTGTAAACAATTTTTTTTTTTGTCTCATAAAAAAACCCTCAATTTTAGGTCATGTCACAATTCTATTTTAAACTGTTTTTTGTCCTATGAAAAACCTCACTTTACCCTAAAACTTTTACAGTGTCATAAAAACCACAAACCTTTACTTGAGTCACAAATCTATCCCCATAACCCTACATCCAAAATTTGTCATTAACAACCAAGAGATAGAAAACTTCCAAACATGAGTTGTTCAAGCGTCTCGAGCGCAAGCTCTCCAACCCTAACAAGCGCAAAATCACTATGGGCAATTAAGACAAATGGTTAGTGAAGAGTAGATTTGGAACTCAATTAAAAGCTAGTAATTATGAGATAAAAAAAGTAGAGTAAAATTGAATTAGACCTAAAGCTGAGATTTTATTATGAGATTAAAAAAAAAAATTATGGTGGAATTGGTATAGAACCTAAAGTTGAGGTTTTTTTTTTTTATAAAACAAAAAGTTTAGGGTAAATATGGGACTACATCTAAAATTGGGGGATTTTTTTATGGGAAAAAAAATTATAGTAGAATTGAGACATGACTAAAAGTTTAAGATTTTTTATGAATTGATGGGACTGGGACATGGGGTAAAGTTTAAGGTTTTTTAGGATATTAAGCCTTTACTGAATGCTTGCTTTGAAAAACCTCCAACTTCATGACTGCATGGAGCGATTGCCAATCTTTATTTCTGAGAATGACTGCAATAGAAAATAGAGCTGTATGGATTGTCCCTTAGGACCTTCCCCTCGCAAGAGGCTTCAAGTTCTAAAGCTGAGAGCTCGCTTTGCTTTGCTTTTCTTTCTAGGTTTTGATTTTTTATTTATTTCTCTCCCGATTTAATTTGGGAGTCTTTTTTTTTTCTTATTTAGCCTCTTCTTTTGCTAGTTGTTGTTGCTTTTTTTTTCTCTCATCGTAGTGAATAAATCTACTTGTAACTGAAAATTTTGTGAGAAGTCATCATCAATCCATCCAGCAGGATGCTCGAGACATGATTTTTTTACTTCTCCAAGATTTGACGGAAACTTTCATCTCCCAATTTAGGTGTAGATTTAAATTCGGAGCTTTTCTCTTTTAATCTGAATCTAGATCTAGAGGTTTTTTAAAAAGTGTTCGATTTTCTCCTTCAATATAAATCTAGATATGAGAATTTTTTTAAAGGCTTTCGATTTGTGGTAGTTCAACATGTGGTTGTTGTTGTTTTCTTCATATGGCGATGGTGTTGAGGACTCTCAATCTAGGCACACATTGCAAGCCATACTTTCCAGATGAGAAGATCCCAAAGTATGCCCATCACTAACGGTTCTGATGATCAGTTTCTAATTGTTTTTTATGCTATCACAGATCTGGTTTTTAAGGATGAGAGCATGCTTATAATCATAAGCTATACTTTTTTGTTTTTTGGGTTTTGTTTTGTTTGCAGTTCCTTGGAATTTGTTGTGGTTGGAAGTTTTCTATATTCATCTCATCTTTGACTAAGCTAAATGAATGACTTTTAAAAAAACAAAAAACAAAAAATCAATTTCTCAACTCTATATTAAACATATAAGTTTACTCAATGTGATGGATCACAAGTTGTTTACATCGTTATAAGGAAAATCAAATCGAGGATTGAAGAAATTTCTTGGTCCCAAGTCACGATCTCGCCATGCATGGCAAAACTAGTCCACCGCTTTGATCGCAGCTGTGCCATCATCCCTCCTTGATCTTAATGTAAAAATGACAAATAAAAATATTATTAATTTTGTCGCACCACTACATATATTCAATTTGTATATCGAAATTGATATTCCCTTTTCTAAATAAGACAATCGGAAAGTAATAACCATCGAGATCTACCTGAGTTATATTCTTTGAATTATTCGTGCACTCTCAAACATCTTGCCCTTAAATTCCAGCGTGTTAGATTTTGCCTTTATTTCTGTCTATTGAGCGTTCCATTAATCTTACAAGATGTTAGCCTGTATGGGATTCGCTCTATCAACCGTTCGATGCAGCCTTCCTCGTAAAACCGTGTCATCTGATGGGCAAGGAGGAAGTGATTATGCGGGTCCCTTGCGCTACGCAGGGGTCAAATCAAATTTACATTTTCGACTAAAGCTCAATTTCTCTAAATTTGCTACTTCGAAATTCTTTGCACTCTTCACCTCTCCATCGCACGCCGAGCGAGAAAGGAGGGCCCTAACTTTCAGAAACAGGAATGTGAACAGCGATGGACGCAAGAGAGAAAAAGGACGACAAACCTTGGGAGAGGGGAAAGCGAGAGCAAAATGGAATTCATTCAAACTCGGAGATCGAGGAGGGGTGAGGATACGAAAATCTACCATGTGGAGTTTTACAAATGATGTCTTTTCGAACACATTCTATATTCGTCGTTACATTCGCAGATTACTGCTCGCAGGCCAAACCCAAATTGACTGGTTCCCCATAAAACACGTCAAGGGTCGACAAAAATTAACATTGATTATAGCCACAAACAGACTAGACAATTCAAACATGGTTTCTATAGCCGCAGAAACCCTAAAATTCGCCCTCCAAGTAATCGTTGAATCAAAATACCAAGACTGGTCAACCTGCCAGCCAACCCTGTCTGTAGCTAAATGAAGGCTCATCGACTAACAAACATCCTCAATGAAGCGAGCCAGAGACAAGTAAGAAGAGCCGCCCTCCATCAAAGCCTCCCTAATCTTCTCGCTCACCTCCTTCTCCTTCTTCCTCCTCTATCACGCCCCGAACCTCGAGCGTGCCAACATCCCGCCATGGTCATGCAAATGCGACATTCCCAGGTAGTGTCATCGACCCCATTCATTTATTATTGCGCAAGTGGAACGTATTATAGAACCCCTAACAAAAACTCACGGGATAGGAAAGTAGGAAACCAACTCATTCATAAACAAACATGCTTTCAAAGATAACCACACTAGGGTTTACACATATACCAAAAAGGGGCAATCTACAAAAGGGATCAGTCCTATGACCACTAGTTGAACTCATTCTTCGATCCCACTTCTGATTGATCAGCCTCCAGGGGTTCCACCATCTACAATCCTGAAATTTTGGTCCATAACGAGGTGAGACATTGTCTCAGCAAGTTCAACCCGCTAAACCCCTATTAGAAAGAAAATATGCCCAAGGGTGGCCTAGCCACACTACATAGAGAACTTACCTCGTCTTAGTTCCTTCTTGCAGGTTAGCACAATTCAAATCACTCAATCATAGATAATAATAGGAACTTAAACCACCGGAACGCCAATAATATCATTTCGAATGACCATAGGAGTCCGGATTATAAGACCAAATCATTATGACATGTCCCATACCATGCCACACAATTCCGTCCCATAATCTGACCCGTCAATAACACTCAGCATGCGATCCAATTGTTATTCACTATCACACAAGGGCATATCCTACTCGCAGTTCGGCTATCTACTGACATTAATGCAAGGCATCGCCTCCCCCCATGGAGCATGGCTTCGTCATTACGTCGATGGCATTCCCGAAGGAACATAGGTCCAGTTGGCCTAGCTTCTACTGCAACCCGAGCCTTGTCACTATGTTGACAATGTTTCTAAAGGAATAAAGGTCTAGTTGGCCTAGCCACTATTGCGACCAAGTCTTTCAATCAACACACGACAATTCAATACTGGCCCCTAGACACTTTGCATTTCACTCAATGCTTTGATTAAAATAGTAGTCCTAACCTCTTTCTTTTGTATTAAAAACATCTAAGAAAGTAGTCGTGTGTTGGCACACATCACTTCGAACCAAAAACAATTACCTTCCTTCTTTTCTCAAACCCCATTGTTTGATATAATATTTAAAATCCATTTTCGTGTCAAACCCGACATCGAAATTTTTTTTAAAATTATATACTTTTCACAATCACCACTTAGTTTCACAATTTAGCAATCAATTACACAAATCATCACTCAATTTGCAATATCCAATCATCAAATTCATAATATGAATACATAGCAGTGATTAGCATGAAATTCTGAGAAAATAAGGTCCCGACAAAATTTTTGGAATTTAATAAATAATTAAATATATTCGGAAAATTAATTAAATAATAGTATTTTAATAATTTCGAATAATAAAATATTATTAAATTATTAAAAATTTTCGAAATATTTATTTAATCCAAAAATAATTCATTTATGTCAAATCACCATTATACTAATATAAACATCAATTTAACCTTAACTAAACATACTTTAAATTAAACCAACCTCTTAATCTAATTTACAATAAAATAAACTAAACTAACCACCTAAGTTTACTTAGCTCAAACTAAGAACACCCTAAGCATAATTAACTCGTTAATCAACATTTAGTAAGCTAAACTCACCCGATTAATGAATCGATTAGACAAAAACGACGGGGTCGTTGTGAGGATCGACTTTCCTCAAGGTGGGCCAAGCATTCGAGGTCAGGAAGCCAGCCCAAATGGGCCAAAACTCCACTGCGATACCCATTTTTCTACTCACTAATCACTGCTGGTTGGGGACGGATCCGGCATCGGTTGAGGCGTGCAAAGGCCGAGATGGGCGGAGGAGATCGAACCAGACCCAGGCGATGGCAGTAGGAGCTCTGGCGGTGGTCCACAGAGGCTAGGATGAGCTAGATAGCTCATTGGAATGGCGAGAGGGAGGCCGAGACGTGAGGAGCAATGGCGAGGCGACGACGTGCAACTCGGCGGCGAACGGCGAAGGGCGGAGGCGCAAGACGACGGTCCAGCAGCTAGCTGGCTGCTCCGGCATCTCCTCAGATCTGCTGGGACGTCGAGCATAAATCGAAGATGGAGATAAACGCAATGATGGGAGAGAGAGAGAGGGGAAACAGAGGCATGCGGCTAGGGCAAAGCAACAACAGCGTGCGGTGAGCGGCTCCGGCGATGAGCGAGCAAGTGGACGAGCGGGTGAATAGGGCGACGTTGAGTTTGCTAGTTTTCGGTCGGTTTCTCCCTCCCTAAGTCCAAGAAGTCCCAAGGTTGAAGATGAAGTGTGAAGTGATTGGCCCTTTTTGAGATCAAATCTCCACCCTCCACTTGTCAATTTCTTCTTCACTTTGGCCCAACCACCATTAGGGCTGAGCGCGGTTCCCAGGTTACCCGGGAATCGGAACCGAACCGGAGGAGGGTCTGGTTCGGTTCCCGATTCCAAGGGGGACCGGAACCGGAACCGGTTACTTAGGGCAGAAAAAGCTGGACCTTGGATGTTCTAGTGACTTGTATGTGATGTTCTAGTTGAATTTTGGCTTTGGCCTCTAAATGAAAGTTGTAAAGGACTTCTTGAAGTATAACATACTCAAATTTGGGACAAAACAAACAAGTATAAGTAGGTGAAATCGTTATTCTTTGGAAAGACTGGATCTGGAGATTTTGGGACCAACCCTTGATGAATGCATGGACTGTAAGGCAACCTTTTTGTCAAAATTTCACTTCGGTTTCTTAACAAAAGTTGTGAAGGACATCATGAGATAAAACATATCAAAAATTGAGAGAAAAAAAAACAAGAATAGGTCGGTGAAATCGTGGTCCTTTGGAGATGGTTAGATCTGGAATTACGGTAACGAACAGGGATTTTAACCGTCCATATTTAATTATCTAGGACGAATTTCACTTCGATGTTTTCATGAAGTATCTACCTTATGGTCTTGGCTATCACAGTCGAATTTCATAATTTTTTAAGGTCATTTGAGTATTTAATCGGAAATGTTTCTAAAACTGTGCAATCTGATGTGTTTGGATATTGTAAGTTGCAATGCGTGGACTATATCATTTTATATGAGGTTCTTTTGGAAATGTGTTCTGCATGAAATATCTCTCTTCATGTCTTCCCTACAACATAATTAAATTTCGTAATTTTTGTATTTCATTTTCCTATTTAACCAAAAATGTTTCAAAAACTGTGCAAGTAGAGAATAGGAAAAGTAAATCGATTTTATCTTGGGTTAATATCCAGAAAAACCCCAAACTGGTACACTTGTGACAAATTTACCCCAAACTATTTTTTTAACCATGAAAAACCCTAAACTGGTATAGCTGTGACAAATTTACCCTGACTGATTATAAAAAATCTTAAACTTGTACATTTATGACAAATTTACCCCAAACTAATTTATTCGACTGCAAAAAAACCCCCCAAAATGGTAAATTTGTAACAAATATACCATTTGCGAAATTGGATTAATACCACAAAAAATCACAAAAATGGTAAACTGTGACAAACAGAGCATAAAATCCTAAATCGGTATATTGGTCAACCGTCACGTGTCATTTAACTTAATAATTTGATAATAAAATTTAATAAAAACTAACAGTGTGTAATTTTGTCACGAGTGTATCAATTTGGGGTAAATTTGTAAAAGATATACTAGTTTAGGATTTTTTATTGTCAAAAAAATAGTTTGGGGTAAATTTGTCACAAGTGTACCAGTTTGGGATTTTTCAGGATATTAACCCTTTTATCTTTTAATCCAGAACGAATTGGACTACGATTTCTTCA
Source organism: Eucalyptus paniculata subsp. matutina (assembly GCA_017140255.1). Classification (NCBI taxonomy): domain Eukaryota; kingdom Viridiplantae; phylum Streptophyta; class Magnoliopsida; order Myrtales; family Myrtaceae; genus Eucalyptus; species Eucalyptus paniculata. The sequence continues at coordinate 10,656,284 of CM029435.1, forward strand.
TGAAACTTGTACCTCTAGGTCTTAAATACAATGTGTCCAAATTTCATAATTTTTTGAGTTCATTTAAGGGTTTAATCGAAATTGTTTTCAAAACTTGTACCTCTAGACATTCTTGTTCTAGTGCTGTTTTATTTATACTTTCTAGTTTGCTATTTGTTTTAAAATTTCTAATTATATTATATTATTGTTGTGTAGTGCGAAATTAATGTATCAAGATAACATGTCAATGGGAAGTTACCGTGTAGTATACGCGTACATTATAATTTTTTTTTTGGTAACGTGCGCATACGTTATATTTTTTTTTTTTTTGGTAACGTGCGTGCACGTTATAATTTTTTATGGTAACGTGCGCATACGTTATATTTTTTTTTGGTAACGTGCGCATACATTATAGTTTTTTTTTTTTGGTAACGTGCGCGTACGTTATAGTTTTTTTGGTAATGTGCGCGCACGTTATATTTTTTTTGGGTAACATGCGCATATGTTATAGCTCAAATATGAAAATAACAAAAAAAAAAAAAAAAAACCTATTGAAACCTGGAACCGACCCTGGAACCTGTGACAGGGTAGGTTCCAGGTTCTCGATTCCCACGGGTAGGTTCCAGGTTCCTCATTTTGAGGAACCTATACCCGAGGGTAGGTTCCACGGAACCGAACCGGAACCTAGAACCGCTCACCCCTAACCACCATGACATAATGTGACATCACATTCCACTAACTTCAAATCTCCCACAACAATTCTCCAATGGGTCCAATTTCATTTTCCACCGTGGCACATGAATTTTTAAACTTTGTTCTTCAATTGTCTTCTAATTGAACCAAATTGAAGTCCATAAAATTAATCCAATATCACCACACTTCAATTCACATTATTACTCGACCATAGAACCATCTTGAGTCCAAAAAGCACGACCAAAAGCGGGTCTACTAATTTCTCGAGCCAAATTAACCATATGCTGATTCTTTGCTGAAAACTTGGCTTGCATGAAAAATATTATGCATGAAAAATCTTCCGAAGATGAGTCAATGTTCCTAAAATGATTTGTGACACACCAGAACTTCCAATTTTTGAATTCGATCTTAAATTCATAGTTGATTTCACTCTGGCATGATATTAGTGTGTCCTAATCTACCGGTTAGCTTTTAGAAATTTTCATACATTTGACCTGTGGTTGATCAAGCCACATTGTATAACTTTGATACATCAGCGACTCTCGGTTATCATGGTAATCTCAAGGTTTCAAATACAAACACAGGGTACCCAATCAACAGAAAAGTCATTCCAGTGCCGATCGACAAGAAATGTGTGATCTAGTGGAATCACCCACACTTGATCACATGCCTCTGTCGAGTCGATCTATCTCCGGTCTTTAATTGATTTTTAAATTGTGCCGTAATGACCCATTGCAGATTAGCTCGGTCGAAAGGTCGCTTCCTAGTCAAATTCTCAAATCTGATACATTAGAATCTCTTAACGGCTTCACCTGATAGACTAATTTTCACATGAGTAGCCGCCTCAAGGAAAAGAACTATATGCATGCCAACGAAATGCCCGTTTCAATTTATTGAAAATAGAATTAAAAAATCGAGATGTCACAACTCTTCCCCTCTTATAAAAATTTCGTTCTTGAAATTTAAACCATTACAAATCTTAAGCAAAAAGGTGGGGGTACAATTGTCTTATCGAATCTTCAGTTTCCCAAGTTGCTCCTTCAGTGACGTAGTGTTGCCAGACCACTTTGACCAATGGGATGGTCTTGGTGCGCAGAACCTACTTCTTGCGATCCACGATCTGAACCGGGCTTTCAATGTACGACACCCTATCATCCATGTCTAATTCCTCAAAATTCCGAACATGTGTCAAACCAAGTTCATGCTTCCTTAACATCGACACGTGAAAAACATCATGCACTTGTGCCAACCTCAGCGGTAGTGCAAGACCATATGCCAAAGTCTCTATTCTTTCCAAAATCTCAAAGGGACCTATGTACCTAGGATTCAGTTTTCTCTTTCTGCCAAAGCGGGAAGTACCTCTTACCGGTGACACCTTCAGAAAGACGTGCTCACCAACTTGGAATTCCAATGGCCTTCGACGCTTATCGCCATAACTCTTCTGGCGGTTTTGAGTGGTCTTTGATAGCTATAACTACTTCCACTGATTGCTAAACCAACTCTAGGCCTGTGACATTTCATTCTTTGACCTCAACCCAACAACTGAAGTTCTGAACACTCTGCTCTACGCTGACTCAAAATGAACCACCTGATTGATATACTAAACTGGGAACCTCTGGTCTAGACTTGACCTATCTCTAACATTGACACTCTAAGCAGACGAACCTTTTTGACACACTTACACTTATGCACTTATGCATGCTTAATCAAATCAAGATCTGTCCGCATAGCCACAAGGTGAGCTGATTTCATCCATCTGTCAATTACTAATCTCGATGATGTAGATTCTGACTCATCTTCGTACTGTCTGGACAACGCTGAAGTTGCTACAATGAGCTTCCCATAAGATCTCTTCTTTAACATTTGAATCGTCAGTTACACACAATCGTTCTCGGAACCTTAGCATTCAGCCTTTAGAAATTTGAAAATCAACATCTCTCTCATCTGCATTCTCTTATAGAATCTTCTGAATTTCTAAATCTGTCCACTGAAGTGTTTTAATTCTGATATGTACTCTCGGCTCAATTCTGAGGGTGGTCATAATATTTAAAAGTGGCTTACCTTATATTTGAAAACCGAATTTTGAACTTTCTCGAGTAAGATCTAAATCTTGAGTACCAATTGTGCAACTAAGGACTCTCGACTTAGTGCATCTGTGACTTTGCTCACCTTTCCAAAGTGATACAAAATACCATAGTCATAATCTTTAAGGAGTTCCATCCCGCGATGTTGTCTCATTTTCAACTCTTTTTTAGAGAATAAATATTTGAGATTTTGATGGTCAGTGAAGATCCATAGTCTTTCTTCGCATGAATAATGTCTTCAAATCTTCAGAGTGAACATGATTACTGCAAGTTCTATAACATGTGTTGGGTAATTCAGCTCGTGAGGCCTCAACTGATGGGACGCATATGTAACAACTCTATCATGCTGCATCAATACGCGACACAGTCCTTTAAACAATGTATCACTGTAGATCTCAAACCCTCCCATTCCAGATAGAAAAGTAAGCACAGGTGCAGTAGTCAGCTTTTGCTTAAGCTCTTGGAAACTACTCTTGCACCTATCTAACCAAACAAACTTTTCTTCCTTCTTTAGCAATCTTATCAACGGTGATGCTAACATTGAAAACCCCTCTAGAAATTGTCTGTAATACCTTGTTAAGACCCATAAAACTTATAATTTCTGTCGCTGTAGTCGGTCTTGGCCAGTTAATCATTGCTTCAATCTTGGCGGGGTCTACGAAGATTTCTTTGCCTGAAACCACGTGACCTAGGAGCGCAACACGAGTCATCCAAAACTCACATTTACTAAACTTAGCGTAAAATTCAAGATTCCTCAAGGTCTAAAGTACCATCTTTAAATGTCTCTCGTGTCCCTTAACACTCTTCCAACACACTAGGATAACATCAATGTGCATGATTACAAAACTAATCCAAATACCCAATAAACACTATGTTCATCAAACCCAAACAAACAGTTGAGGTGTTCGTCAAACCACACAGCATTACAGTGAACTCATAACTGCTGTATCAAGTGCGAGATGCTAACTTCGGTATGTCTTTCTTCTTGATCCTTAAATGATGATACCCTAACCTCAAGTCGATCTTGGAGAATATCGATGTACAAATGCAACGAACCAACTTTCTTCTTCACAAATAGAACGGGTGCTCCCCAAGGTGATGCACTAGAATGTATGAATCCCTTATCCAATAATTCTTGCATTTGCACTTTCAATTCTTTTAACTCGGGTAACACCATCTAGTAAGGAGCCTTAGAGACTGGCTCTGTTCCGAGTGCTAATTCAATCACGAACTCTATTTCTCTTTCTGACAACAAACCTGGCAATTCTTCAGAAAATACCTTAGAAAACTTCTGTACCACGTTAAGTTTTTCATATCCGCTCCTCAACTGATGCATCCATTACAGTTGCCATGTAGATTTGGTAACCAACAAATAGAACCAAGTCCTCTTCAGTGACGAATAACAAGGATTGAAGTTCCTATTCAACTTTCGTGATTCAAAACTTTCGCACGCTAACCGAACAAACTGAATTATATCACTACTATGATTCAAAACAACAGAAAACTCCTTAAGCCAAACCTTTTTATAAATGACTTCCAAGTCATACTTAAGCAAACCCTTCAAGTACAACTATAGTCAGAGATTCATCTTTATATTATTGTATTACCACAACAAAAATCCTACAACCTTCACTGAAAATTCTGTTGTATTATTCTGATAAAAACATCTCAAAAACATTCTTCCCTTGATCAATGCTTGGTCGACCCATTCACGCTCTTCTAGCCATCCTAGTGGCGTCCTATTTGTAGTAATGGTACTTACGCTCTCATGAACTTACGCAGATAATTCCTAACCCAATGGCCGTGCTAGCCACATTCAAAGCATGCTCCCCTTTTTACTTTGACACTGGGCTGACTCAAGCCTCCTTTCCACAAACTCGGCACACAATCCGTGAGTCCTCTACCTCTCATCAAGTGACATCATGCACCTTCCTTGCACTGGGGTCTGTTCCAAGTACCCTTCTAAACGTCCTGAAGCATGTTTCCTCTGTTCTTTTCTATCAATGGCGATGATAGAAACAGTTGTGGTTTCATCTGTCTATATGGAAAGTTTTTGATCAGATGACTGTACTGCCGACACTCGTAACAAGTCCTTTCTCTCTTACAACATAGGATAGATCCATGTCTTCTCTTAGAGACACGACACACATCGATCGAGTTGAGCACTGACTTTCCAATTCTACTCTTCCAGTTGGATGAAACATGGCACCTTTCTTCTGACATCGGCCTTTTTTTCCCCGATCAATTTCCATCTCTGCCTAAACTGAACCTTGACTCAAATACGGTGGCTTGATCCTCGATCACAACTCTAGATTGGGCCTCAACAGGCGTGGTAACAACAATGGTCACAACACTGGTAGCGGTAGGAACAACGACAAGAGCGGCGGCTCGGCCCTGAGCTTACTAGCTCAACAAATTCCCAAGGAACACTAGCGCCTGAACAATCCCATCGAACCTAGGATCCGCAAGGGCAACCCTCGCGGCGCCAACTTCCCTCCGCCGGGCCAGCGGAGAAAAGAAGAAGAAGATAAATAAAAAAGAAAAATAAAAAACATAAAGAATAAGACGAAAATGCTCTTAATGGGATAAATGTGTCACAGTTTGCAAAGTTTGGGGTTTTTTGTGTCACAAAAAAAACTTTTGGGGTAAATTTGTCACTTTTGGCAAAGTTTGGGGTTTTTTGTGGTATTTTCCCTTTATTGGTACATATAAAGTAAACCGTGACCAAAGTAGGAAAAGAAGGACAAGTTGATCCCAAGATAATATATATAGAAAAATGCTAAGCTGACCCTTCTCCATCAAGTGATAGAATGATAGTTAGCATTAGGACCACTCATTTTGTGACTGCTTTCCTCTCACCAATTTTTTTTATTTTTATATTTTTTTATTGCAAGCGTAAATTGAGAAATAAAATACTAAAAGAACTCACACAATCATTTTTCATAAATATGATAAAAAATAAATTATATACTAAAATAAAATTATTACAAGTAAAAAAATATTATTACCTATTAAAAAGAAATCGTTAATATCATTATATAGATCTATTAAATTTAAATGATGAAAAAACACTTGGTATTAAGATTGATTTTCTAATGTTTTAGGCTAGTAAAAATACAGCAGAAGTGCCAAAATTGGCATGCAAAAACACTTAAGTGCCAAAGGTTACAAAAAGAACATATAAGTGCCACTTTTTTTTTCAAATTGAGACATTTGAGTGCTATGTCCCACAAAGGCTCCTAGAAATCCAACATGGGATTTGTTTAATTATATAACTCGCTTACATGGCTTGTTGGATAGCTGCGTCAATAAAGAAGAGGCAAAATGACGTCGTTTTGCCTATTATTTAAACTTTAATATAAATATTAATTTAATTTAATTTAAAACTTTAAAAAAAATTTGCATAAGGCATTGACGAGGGCTATGCAAATCCTCGCCATTGAAAGAGGACTTGCAGGCCATTGCTGCTAGTTGGTTGGGGTCGCCGACCTTTCCAAGTGATGGTGGGGAGGTGGTGGCAAGGGCTTGCATAGCCCTTGCCCTACACCTTATGCAACTTCTTTTTTTAAGTTTTAAATTTAATTTAATGAATATTTATATTAAAAAATTCAATCCGAGGCAACACAACATCGTTTTTGCTTATCTAGCCACGTCAAAAGATACAAACCAATATCATTTTTTTTTACTTATATAGTCACGTCTGCATGCAAAATGATATTGTTCTGTACTTGTCTTGTCAAAAAAACACCACCTCAGCATTTTGGCTAGATTTTCTCGCCGTTGGCACTTAATTAATCCATTTTACTCTAATTTTACTACTTAAGATTACGTTTGGTCGTCCGGATTTCTAATCAAGATAGGATTGGATAGAATAGTGACGCAATGGAAGATATGCTTGGAAAGGATTCCAAAATATAGTGTTTATTTTGAATAATGAAGTGTTGATTACAATATCTTAGGCGCCTATTTATAGAGAGGTTGCCATCTAAAAAATATCCAAATAACTTAAATCAAATAAAAAAATCAAGGAAAAGATATTCATAAAAGGAAAAGTTATCAAAATGCAACTAGAAAATATACAAAATACATATGAAATCTTTGACGTTCCAAAAATCAAGGAAAACATGTGAATTTAAAATCAAGTATTATAACCCATTCATAACTTCAAGATCATGCAATCCTCTTTGATTTATAGGATTGCATGCTTTTGTGAAGCTCCAATGTTTCCATAAAAGCCTTTGCATGTTGTTCTACGTCGCCTCCCTCCACTTCGAAGAACTTGACTCGAGTTATGGTCAAGATAAAGGTGAGTATTTGGAGGATGATAATCAAATAGGTCTGCTACATTGAATGTCGAGGAGACATTGAGGTCGGTCACCGTGAAGATCAACAACATGGGCATTGTCATTGATTTTCTTCACGATTCAACAGGAGCTAACTTTCTTATGCTTCAGTTTTATTATATGTATTAACAAGAAAACATTCCTTGAGGAGGTAGACCATCACTTCATCACCCTCTGTAGATACTTTGAGGTGACGATGTTTTTTTGCACCAGCTTTGTACATAGTAGTGGAAGCTTCCACTTGTTGCTTCACACCCTTTTGTATCTCTTGGAATTTTGTTGCTAGGTTCTTAGCCATAGCACTATATCCTTGGACTTTAGGCAAAGGCATGAGGTCCAGTGTATGTTGTGGCATTCGCTCATAGATGACCTCAAACAAAGACTTGACCATGGAGTGATTGACAATGTTGTTAAAAGCAAACTTAGTAGGAGCAACATACCAGTCATATTGCTTTGGCATGTCACTATAAAGACACCGAATAATATTTGCTATAGTATGATTGACGACTTCAGTTTGACTATCATTCTAACAATGAAAGGAGCTATTATACTATAAATCTATCCTAAATAAGTATCACAGGATCATCCAAAAATGACTAAAAAATTTGTAGTCACGATAAGAGGTGATAGTTTTGGGCACACAATGCAAGCAAACTACTTCCCTAAAAATAAGCTTGCTACAAGAAGCATTAGAAGTCTTTTCGCAAGGATAAAGTGTGCCATCTCTATAAACCCGTCCACTACCACAAAAAAAAAATCCTTACGTCATTGGGTTTAGTGAAGCCCTAACACGTAATCCATTAAAATGTCTATCCAATGTCCAGAAGGAATAGGTAGAGGGGTGTAAAGATCAATGTTCTAAGAGTAGCCTTTAGTAGTCTGACAAATGTAGCACTTTTTCACAAATTGCCCAATGTCTTGTTTCAATTGAGGCCAATAGCATCACTCTTCAACTAAGGTAATAGTTTTGTCTCGTCCAAAATGTCCTCCAAGGGAGCCACCTTGGAGCTCTCAAATAAGTTTTTCCCACAAAAAGGTGCAAGGAATGCACAACCTATTGCCAAAAAACAATAATTTATCTTGAATGATCATGTTGCCATGAGAGCCTGTCGTAGAACAATTCTCCCAAATGTCCTAAAAATCTTCATCATCGACATAAGGGGCACAAATGTGATCAAAGCCTTATGCGCATGTGATGAGTGTTGCAGCATGACGGCTAAGTGCATCAATGACTTTGTTCAAGTGGTCCGCCTTATGTTGAAGCATGAAATTGAATTGCTCCAAAAAGGAGACCCAATGTCCATGCATTCGATTTAGAAGCTTTTGGCTCTTAATATACTCAAGTGCCTGATGATCAGTGTTAAGGACAAACTCATGTTGATAAAGATGGGGGCGTCAATGTTTGATGCCTTGTACTATAGCAAAGTACTCCTGCTCATAGGTAAACCATTGCTTGCTAACATCATTAAGTTTCTTGCTAAAATAAGCAATAGGCTAACCTTCCTTGGAGAGGATAGCGTCAATGCCTACACCAAAGGTATCATAGTCTAGTTTGAATACCTTTTCGAAATTCGGGAGCATTAGTATTGGTGCTGTGGAAAGTTTTTCTTTGATGAGATCAAAGCTAGCTTCTACTTCGTCACCTTAATAAAATTTTCCTTCTTCAAGCACTCAGTAATTAGGGCCATAATAGAACTGAAATTTCAAATAAAGCATTGGTAGAATGTCTCAAGTCCATGGAAATTGCATGCCTCCCCAGTGATCTGGGGAGTCAACCAATCACGGAGGGCAACTACTTTTTCTACATCAACTTGAAAGCCTTCTGCTCTCAAAGTCAATCAATCATGAAGCTACATTTCTTCAAAGTAATGTATAATTGGTTTGTCTGCGAGGCCGATAAGATGTCTCTTAGATGCCCCATATGCTATTGGTCATTTGTATTGGAGAAAACTTCCTTGAGTGTTTTGAAGCTGACAAAACGTTTCCATCAGTCTAGTCTGAAGACTTACAGACTCTTCCGTCAAAGTTTGAAGATCTCCGGACTATCAGACTCAAGACTCAAAGTCTATCCTTATTGACAGTTTCTAGTCCATCGAAGAAGGCTTATCCAGGATTGGATGTTTCGTTAAGGATTTGATATTATCGACTGGAGTAAATCTTTTGGCTAGATATAGCATGTTGGAATCCATTATACAAATCGAGATTGATTTGGGAATCGTGGATCCGTTGATTGGCGAAGTATACTTGGAAGGTTCTACTTTTGGAAACCAAGATCCTGATTGTATGGGCGAGCATGATTGATGGGCTATCATCATGTTCCTTAAATAGCTCGAAGATCTTCCTAATTAATTCTATCCAACGGGTAGATTGGAAAAATTCCTTTGGTAAGTGCCAATGGGTATGATGGCATAAAGGAGTATATAAGGAAGACTTTCCAGTTGTTCAAGTGTGTGCGCGATAGAAGAATTCCAAAGTCTAAAGCTCCTTGTTCTTAGTCAATTCATTTGTTGAGCAAAATCTTGTACGCAAAAGAGAGTCTATATTATTGAGAGACCTTGAGGAAGTGTAGTAAAGTCTCTACACTATGGAATCAAGGGAGAGCTTTACTATAACAACTCTTTTGTTCATAGTGAAATGCAACCGGTGGGCTGTCAGTGCGGAAGAGTGGACGTAGGCTTAGATTAAGCCGAACCACTATAAACTCTGTGTTCAAATTCTCTTTCCTACACTCTTTTACTTTGATCGTAACTTGTTTATTCGAAAAGAGAGGAATTTCCTTTTCATAATCCATTGCTGATTTGTGCTGCACTTATTTCGCAAAATTTATTTCTGCACCTATTCACCCCCCTCTAAGTGCACATACTAGCTTTCACAATTTGGACTATTAATGAGAATTTCATCAAATTAGACCACCACAAGCTTGCGAATGAAAGCTTTAAGGGCTTGGGTCATCAACTGCATGCAAGTGCTAGGTGCGTTGGTGAGGCCAAACAGCATGACAAGCCAATTGTACAAACCTTCACTTGTTTTAAATGTTGTTTTCCATCCATCGCCAGGGTGGATGTGTACTTGATGGTGTCATATACATAGATCGATCTTTGTAAAGACCTTTATCCTACAAGCCGGTCGAGCATGTCATCCAAGCGAGTGATCAAAAATTGATACTTGATAGTAATCCAATTAATGTCCTGGCTATCAAAGCACACATGCATACTTCCATTTTATATGGAGTGAGGAGTGCAGGGACTACACAAAGGTTCATGCTTTCATGCAAAAAACCTTTTTGAAGGAGTTCTCCCACTTGGTCTTGTAAAATCTAGTTATCCTTCGGATTCATCAAGTAGTACAACAATTAGGGAGGCTTGCTCCTAGAAAAATGTCAATCTGATGTTGGATATCCCTCAAGAGAGGTAATTCAACAGGTAGATTCTCCGGAATAACATCACCAAATGCTTTCAATAATGGCTGAAGAGCCTTGGGAATGGGAATAATAGCTTGTTGATCTCTTTTCTCCATAATCATGTACATGCCTTCACATTTATGGACGTTTAGCATAATGCTTGCACTTTGCTTCTTTGGGGCGTAAGGAATGTTACTCTTTAGCTTCAAAGTAATCTTCATCTTTTTCCACATAAAAGAGTATGTGTTCTCTCGAGCCTATGGGTGATGTCGACGTCGTACTGCCATGGTCATCCCAATAGGACATGGCATGCATCCATTTCCATTGCATCACAAATAATGGTGTCCTTATAGGACTTTCTAGTTGAAATAAGTAAATGATATGCCTACATCACCATGAATTCAGCCCCTTTACGAATCCATTCGGTTATGTAATAGGAGCGATATGACTATGTCTTTATCTGTAAACGGTCCAACAGGACCTTGGACACTATGTTCTCATAACTTCCACTATCAATTATGACATCGCAAACTTTACTGTTGAACGGACAACGAACACGAAAAATATTATTCTACTATGTGTCCTCTCTTCACAAAGTAAGCAATAGTCACCTAATGAAACAATTGACAAGCTCTCCCTCTTCATCCTCCACTTCTTCTTCATCAACCCAATCATCTTTGCGTATGTCGTCGTTGTGCTTTACAACATTGGCCATCTTTTTCCATGGGTAGTCATCAAAACGATGTCCTAGTACATTACACTTGTAGCATTTGATTGGTGGTGGCTTAACGTATGAGTTATGGGCATTCCAATTAGCATTATGTTTATTTGCAGTAACTGGTTCCTTGGGCACCCCAGTAGTACTCCTCGAAGTTTGGTTCATAATGCTAGTTTGTTGGTTGGAGGATTTTGGAACATCTAATTATCTCCCCCTTCCAAATGATCCTCAAGTGGAATAATTTTTAGCCTGGTTAATGGAGCTAGTTCTCTCTAATTGCATCTCTACCTTTCAAGCCATCTTTTGAGCATCTTTAATAGAGAACAAACGATGTAGAGAAACATGGTCTTGAATATTAAGTTGCATGCCGTTAATGTACCTAGTGGTCTATTGTGTCTCTAACTCAACCGGGTTGTTACTGGCGGAAAGCTAGAGAAACTCTTCTACGCAGGCTCGGATTGATCGGCTCAAGTGCTTAAAATTCTAGTTGGTCTATTGTTGAAATAATAATTGTTCATAATTAGTTGGGAGGAACCAAACCTTCAACATATCTTTCATTCGATTCCACATTCGGATGGGAGATTTTCCTTGTTGATGTTAGGTCGGCTACGTTTGCTCCTACCACGTTGAGGGGGCACACTTCAACTTGTATGCCACCAATTTTATTGAGCGATCATCTTCAATCTCCGTGGCATCAAAGAATTTCTCAACTTCTCAAAACCAATCCAAAAGTCTTCAATATTCAAATTGCCAATGAAGGTGAGAAGGTCAACTTGAAGTTGATATTGCTTGGGGTCTTGTTGATATTCCCCATTCTGATGGCCTCCATGAACAGGCCCATCCGGGAACTCTTATTCTTCTTTGGAATCCTTGACATAGGCCTGTTGCCTCCATCGAGGATTTGCCCCATGTTCCATAGCTACTTCTGGATCTTGAGCGGCTTGAGCACGTTCCTTCAAAAGATTACCAGGTAAGGGATCGATGGACAAATGTTGGATGGTGACAAGTAATTCTTGAAAGCTCCGTTTGGTTTGCTATGCAAATTGGTTGAACTCAGCTCATGTAATAGGCTCATTTTCATAGCCGTCAGCTATGAGTAGATTTTCATTAACATTATTAGCCATCGTCATAGGAGAGACTTGCTCTGATATCAAATGATGTAGAGGATATGCTTGGAAAGAATTCCAAAAGATAGTGTTTATTTTGAACAATGAAGTGCCGATTATAATATCTTATGTGTCTATTTATAAAGAGGTCGCCATCTAAGAAATAACCAAGTAACTATAATCGAATAACAAAATTAAGGAAAAGATATTGATAACAGAGAAATTTATCAAAATGCAACTAGAAAATCTACAAAATACATTCGAAATCTTTGACTTCCTAAAAATCAAGGAAAACATGTGAATTTGAAACCAAATATCGTAACCTATCTATAACTTCAAAGATCACACAATCTTTTTTGATTTGTGGGACTGCCCGCTCTTATGACACTCCAATGTTTCTATAAAAGCATTTGCATGTTGTTCGCATCAAATAAAATATAAAATTCAAGGGATTTTGTTATATCATATTCACTGTTTGGTGATTGCAATAATAAAATCAGATATATTCGCATCATATTATATATATATTGTTTGGTATAAATGCCTATATGAATCATAAATTTTAGGGTTAATATCTTAAAAAACCCCAAACCGGTACACTTGTGACAAATTTACCCTCTGTTAGTTTTCGTTAAATTTTATTCTCAAATTATTAAGTTAAATGACATGTGACAAATTGATCGGTATACCAATTTAGGATTTTAAGCTCCGTTTGTCATCGTTTACAATTTTTGTGATTTTTTTTGTTGTATTAATCCAATTTAGCATAGGGTATATTTGTTACAAATTTATCATTCTTGGGTTTTTTGCAGTTGAATAAATTAGTTTGGTAAATTTGTCATAAATATACCAATTTAGGATTTTTTATAGTCAGTTAGGATAAATTTGTCACGGGTATACCAGTTTGGGATTTTTTATAGTAAAAAAATAGTTTTTGGTAAAAATTTGTCACAAGTGTACCAATTTAGGGTTTTTCAGAGTATTAACCCTAAATTTTACAAAAAGAAAGGGTAAAAATCTCTGGCGAAACTCTTGTCTACTTTATTTTTATTTTCTTACTTATTTTATTTTCCTCTCTTTTTAATTATTTTTTTATTTCTTTCTTCATCTTCCATCATTATCTAATAAAATTTTATTATATAGAAAATTGTATTAATATACCTAAAATACTAAAACACCTAAAACATGTAATAAATATATCTTTATATATTGAATTTATATTATAATAAGATAGAATTAAATTCGAATTTATAAATGAAAGTAAGACTAAATTAAGAAACTAATTTTTTATTTTTTTTATTTTGAATTTTTTATATTAGAGTTCATATTTTATATATATTGAAATATAATTTTAATTTTTTAATTTAAGAAATTTATTATTTGAGAAAAAACTTTCCTATTATGGATATTAGAAATCATATCCGCATTTATCCGACTCCCCAATAAGATAATTTTATCTAGTCTATATCTCATTTATATTCGATTTTATCCTATCTTGAGCAAGCACGAGACACAAGATGCGATAAATTTTATTCTATCTTAAATTTTATCTTGACCGCCAAATGTAACCTAATTGTACTTTTCTTAACTTTTGGTACTTAAGTATCCCCACGTGTCAAGTTTTGGCATTCTAGGTGTTCGCCTCATTTTAGGCTTAACACATCTTCATCTACAAGATTTGGATCAATAGGGTAAATTTTCTTCTCTACTAATTCATTATTCTTATTTTGTTCTTTTCTTTAGTTCATTCATTTTATCTAGAATAGATATCACTAGTCTTAATTTTAGGTCACCAGAGAGTCCTTATAAAGCAATTTGATTTTTGCGAAAGGACTGAAAAGCCAACAATGAATTTTTTATTAATTGCAAAGCCAACGTTTCAAGTGTTTTTTCATCTTTTAAATTTAATAGATCTATATAATGATGTTAACAATTTTTTTTAGTGGGTAATAATATTTTTTACTTGTAATTATTTATATTTTAGTATCTAATTTATTTTACTTCTTAGGATTTTATCTCTTAACTTAAGCTTGCAATAAAAAAAAAAACCATAAAAAAAAAAATTGGGTGAGATCAAACCGGTTGAAAACCTCAACGGGTTTCATAACAAAATGAGCTGTTATTAGTTGATCATCACTCCGTCACTAGAAGGAGGATGGCCAGCTAAGCCACACTAATATATATATATATATATCGTATGTATGTATGTATCGTGCGTCACGAGATTAAGGGATCCTTCTTTTTCTCTGCCATCATTAATCAAAGAAATTGTTAAAGTGTGAGCTTTGACCAATATCATGACATCATTGCATAAGAGTTTGATAGTGAAAGCCTCCAAATTTGGTATGAACGAATACCAATTTACCAAATAAACCAAATTGATCTTTCTTTGGTCAACGACTAGCAATTATATCTTTGTTACAATAAATATATGTCTCATCCGGACCACCCTAGAAAACGTTTTAGACCCAAACTATGACATAAGGGGCATTGCGTTTACTCTATACAATTTTTTTTAATAAAACCTTTCACTTTTATAAGATGATATAGCACGTGTAGCCCTCATACCTTACAAATAGTGCATGTCGATTTGAAAAAGAAAATAACAATTTCTTTCCAAATGACTGAAAATAACTTCTAACTCGCTTTTGCAGTGCAAATACTCAGATAGCCGAGCATTCAAATGTAAATAACATTAATATAATTTCTCCCCATAATATCACCTTTAACTTTTTTTAATTTTTTAATAGTATTTTAGATCCCTTCTCTTAGCCTTGGGCCTTCTTCTCACTGATTGTGGGCCATTTAAATTGTACTCTATAAATAGAATTTTGGCTAAAATACCATGATTAAAACATTTTGGGTTCAAAGCCAAAACCCATTAACTATATTAGTTCTTTCCATGGGAAACATAAACTTAACTAACCATTATCATGTGCTTTCCTTCATATTAAGAACATACTTTAATTCGACGCATCATAGTTGATCATTTAATTATATTAATAAAAATCGAAAGTATTTGTCTTGTGGTTGGAGAAACTTTTTGGAAAAATGCTTTGGATTGGGAAGAAATAGAATCACACTTTGAAGCATAATATTACTATCTTCAAGTAATTATTTATCCCTCAACATTGCTAATGATTACTGGAAAAAAATCCTTTATGATACAATAAAGTCTCAAATGAGAGTACCATATAACAATTCTAATATATCTCTAGGAATTAAACTCTCAAAGAAACGATTAGAAAGAATGTTGTATTTTTTAAAAGAAAATTGAGCTTTACTAGCATATAGTCTTTAGGCTACTATGAGAATAACAATTTATTATGAGCCACAAATTCTTGAATGAGTAGGCTCCATAACAATTTATAACTATTTATTATTTGATTTTTTATGATAAAAATAGACAACTATTCTTGCAGTAAATTAAAACTGTCAAAAATTCAACAAGACTTAATTAACATTGAGTCCATAAATACAACATATTTATCTCTGCCTTTTTGAGCAGAGGCAGCTCTTCGAACAAGGTTGCATGGTGAATAGATACATTAGAAAGACATTGAAAAGCACACAATTTTTCATGCACTCACATGCAAGTATAGTGCGTGTCTTCATTTAAATTAGTTAAAAGACATCTATACTTATATAGGCATATACTCTTAATTTTCTTATGTGGGACAAGAAAAACCACCATTTTATTTGTTTTACAAACAAACAACCAATAAGAACTGCACCTCCAATCTCTCCAAGACAATCAACAAATGGATCTAACCAGGCTCAAAGGCTTTGACACCAAGTTGGACTTTCCATGCTTTGCAAAGCCATTGCCCGTGGCTAGCCTCAAAATGCCCACGATGTACCCTGTGTGCTCCATACTAAATATCAAGGGGCCGGAAGGTAACAATAGTTTGTGCAATTTAGAGATCTTGGAGTGGCTCAACGACCAACCAAATGCGTTAGCGGTGCTTCTATGCTTTGGGAGCTTTGATGAGGACCAGATGAAATAGACGCGTTGGATTGAAGTAGGCATTGCTTCTTGTGGTCCTTATGGCAGCTACTTGGGAAGGGCAAACTGGAAGCCCCTCAAGATTATGTAAATCCCATAGAGGTCCTACCCAAAGGGTTCTTAGACAAGACGGCCAGGGTCAGGAGAGTGATGGGGTGTGTTAGGGAAATCCCTTATGATGTTTTGAAGATGACAAAATAAATCAAAGGCTACTAACATGTTTGATGGTTGAGTAATAGACCATGCAGATGATAAAACATCTAAAGGATTTTATCAAAGTCAGAAGATGACCGGAAGACGATGTAAGACTGAACGTAACATATGTCCAGAGTATATTCTGAAGATTTCCGACTTCGTGTCAAAGTCTCAAGACCGCGGACTCAAGACTCAGATTGTAAAGTCTACGACCCAGATTGTAAAGTCTCAAGACTCATATCGTAAAGTCTAGACTCGTACTTTACATCCAGATTCGATGAATCGTAACTCAAGCCCAATCATACAACGGCTAGTGATCTGGTTTGGATTCCACATCAATATTGATTTGATTGATTCAATCTAATTGATTGACGATTGGATCTTGAAGACAAGAATTTTCTATACAAAGAAGCTTTACTTATGGAAACCAAGATTTCGTTTGTATGGGCGATCGGAATCAATTTGGGATTCTACCTTTGTCACTCAACGGCTACCAAATCTTCTAGATACAGAGCTGTCCAATGGGTATATTGGAAGACGATTCTCCGGGATGCTGTCCAACGGCTAGTTTGGAAGTGGAGGAGTATTTAAGGAGATCATGGACCGATGAGCAAGTAAGAGATGGAGCGTAGAATTTATAATTTCAAAGTCTGAGCGACCTTCGATTATACACTTGTCTTTGGAGAGCTTAAACGTTTGTAATCGTGAGAGAAATACCAAAAGAGTGACTTAGTGAGATAGTGTGATCTACTACTAAGCGTTTGCACTCGAAGTTGTAATCTCTTGTTGATTGCATAGTGGAATCCAGCCAAGAAGGCTGTTAGCGTGGGAGAGTGGATGTAGGCTTGGATTAAGCCGAACCACTATAAATCTTGTGTTCTTATTTTCTTCCCTAACTCCTTTATTTTGTTCATACTAGCACTCTCAATTGGTGTCAGAGCCAAGTGCTCGGTTTATAAAAGTGTTTTTACTTTTGAGCTAAAGATTCTTTATGACTAGTATATTGGCACCAGGTCTTATGGAAGGGCAAAGCAACACAAGGCCACCATACTTCAATGGAAGAAAATACAAGCAGAATGGCCAGAAAAGAACAAAAAAAGAGAAGATGATGAGCAAGAAAATTTATGCTTGATGGAATATTCAGAATCTGAGTCTGACTCAGACACAGACTCAGAATCAGAGTCTGACTCTAGCACAGACTCAGAATCCGATGAGGAAATCAAGGAAATAAAGGAAATGAAGAAGTTGGGGGAGAAATCAAATCCAAAAGAAAAAGGAAAGAATCGTGATCATCTCAAAAAGGCAACAAATTGAGGGGGAGCTTTGATCAATTATGGAAAAATCTTTTTGATTGATCGTGATCTTGTTATGAAAAGAAGGAAGGTAAATGTGTTAGAATTGTTAAGACCTACAAAATCCGGTTAGTGCATATTTTATTACATTTTGTCATTAACAAATCTCTTAGTGATATTATCATTTTATTATGACAAAAAGGGTACGTGAATTTAATGATGCATCCGTGATTTTTATTGGATATTTGCTGATATAATCGAAGTGAGCTATATTGCATATCTTTAATAGTCGATAAAAAAAAAATTGATTTTTGGAAATTGTGATTCATGCAAGATATTGATTATCATTCTCTACGTGAATCTATTGTTATCGCTTTTTGATTATGACAAAAAGGGGGAGAAGAAATGAATATGCATATGTGCTGATTGGTTGATATTATTTATTGCATAATATTGAGTTGTGATTATTTTTCTATATATTCTTATGCTCAATCTATTTGTTATCTTCTGATATCCTTTGATTTAAAAGTATGTTTACAAATCTGCATATTCAGAGATTGTTTTGTCATCATCAAAAAAGGGGAGATTGTTAGGGAAATCCCTTATGATGTTTTGAAGATGACAAAATAAATCAAAGGCTACTAACATGTTTGATGGTTGAGTAATAGACCATGCAGATGATAAAACATCTAAAGGATTTTATCAAAGTCAGAAGATGACCAGAAGACTGACAGAAGACTGAACGTAACATATGTCCAGAGTATATTCTGAAGATTTCCAGACTTCTGTGTCAAAGTCTGAAGACCGCGACTCAAGACTCGATTGTAAAGTCTACGAGCACCCGATTGTAAAGTCTCAAGACTCATATCGTAAAGTCTACGACTCGGACTTTACATCCGCATTCGATGAATCGTAACTCAAGCCCAATCATACAACGGCTAGTGATCTGGTTTGGATTCCACATCAATATTGATTTGATTAATTCAATCTAATTGATTGACGATTGGATCTTGAAGACAAGAATTTTCTATACGAAGAAGCTTTACTTATGGAAACTAAGATTTCGTTTGTATGGGCGATCGGAATCAATTTGGGATTCTACCTTTGTCACTCAATGGCTACCAAATCTTCTAGATACGAGCTGTCCAATGGGTATATTGGAAGACGATTCTCCGGATGCTGTCCAACGGCTAGTTTGGAAGTGGAGGAGTATTTAAGGAGATCATGGACCGATGAGCAAGTAAGAGACGGAGCGTAGAATTTATAATTCCAAAGTCTGAGCGACCTTCGATTATACACTTGTCTTTGGAGAGCTTAAACGTTTGTAATCGTGAGAGAAATACCAAAAGAGTGACTTAGTGAGATAGTGTGATCTACTATTAAGCGTTTGCACTCGAAGTTGTAATCTCTTGTTGATTGCATAGTGGAATCCAGCCAAGAAGGCTGTTAGCGTGGGAGAGTGGACGTAGGCTTGGATTAAGCCGAACCACTATAAATCTTGTGTTCTTATTTTCTTCCCTAACTCCTTTATTTTGTTCATACTAGCTATATCAGGGTGAACTGCTCAGGTAACGATCCTGGCCCACCTGGCCATCAAAGGATTCATATCACATTGCAAGTGAAACTCTTGTAAGAGTTTTCCTAATATTAGCTACATTAATTAAGATTTTTCTTAATAGTTGAATATGGGCTTGGCTTGTGTGGCCCAGGTTAGGCCCAAATTTGTAATAAGAGGGGCTCGACCAAAACTCTATAAATAACGCTAAAGTCCCTCCTCTAACCCTCATTCTTCCACGAATATTCTCTCATCTCACATAAGGAAGCTATGAGGGGTGGTCTTATCATGCCAAGATCCGAGGGCCATAGAGGAGAAGAACTAAAGCGTCGGATCATCGCCATTCCATATAAAGAAAGATGGATTCCAAATTAGGTACACAAATCTTCGTATTCTCCTTAATATGTTTGAGTTTCTAGTTATGTTGATCCTGGGATACTGCTTCAATGGTCAACATTTTGTATCAGAGTATCATAGCCTAGAACTCAAACTGTTACATTTTGTCTGTTTTTGGAAATTTTGTTCATTGAAACTTCAGTATGAAAACATATTCGAACTCGTCTCGTCGAGACGAGCGTTTCGATGGGTAGCACTCCTTCAGCGGAGACCAAACACGCCACCCATGAACATTTCGGATTTGATCTACCTTTGAACCGTTTTGCTCATTTCCATGATTTTTAGTCCAACAAAAGTGGATTTCGATCATTTATTTGGCTTCTACTTATTGAGACGAGCATTTTGGTGGGTCGTACACTTCCAGATGATATTGGACATGTCGTCATGCATTGGCATATAGGCTCTCACACACGCTTTCATGCGCCCGGCGAGTGACCGCTTAAGATGATGGGTGATGTCATGATGATGTCACCCTAGCAACTGTGATGACATCATGGTTGACATCAATGGGTGGTGATGACATCACCAATGATGTCATTTCCCAGTTGGTTGACCCGACCCAGTTGACCGACATTAATCGAGTCGACCCCACCCAAGTCGACCGGGTCCTGACCAATTTGACTGTTGACTTGACCTAGTGGACTGTTGACCGATTAGACCAGTCTAAGCTGTCGAACAGGATACGAGCATGCAGCTCATGCGTCGGCGACGTCCTTTTGGCGCATGGTTTGCAGCTACATACTCATGGAAGTTCTTTACACTATGATGTGTTTATTTTATATGTTTGATGATTTTATGGATATGAAAATGCATGTGGAACCCTAAAGTATGTGATTTTTTGCATATTTTTCATGTATTTCTCAATGGTTTTGGAAATACATTGTGAGCTAAAGATTATGTAAAGCATTGATTCATTAATAACATGTATAAAATTCAGCGTGTATTAATGAATAGAGCAATGTGATTAGCATGACATGTGATTTTAGTGACGAATTGCCATTGTCATTAGGTTTAAAATCACATGTATAAAGTGAATGTGAGTCATAAAGTTTATATTCCTGGTATAAGAGAATTTCAATGATTCAATTGGGTTGTGACTACCAAAATGACATACTTAATTGGATTTAAGAAATATCGGTCTCATATTGTGATGAGATGTCTCTTGTTCTAATGCGTGGTCGTACTCCCAAAGGATGTAATTGTGTATTAGTTCATGAATGGATGCATACATAGCATATGATTAAGGAGTGACTGACCCTAGTGGTTCATACACCCAAAGGTGATAAATTCGCAAAAGGTTAGAATATATTCTTATGACCGCTGCCATGTGGAGAGTATACAATTACATGTTATGTGTTCTACCCAAAGGTATTTATATGATGATGCGTGTAGCTCTCGAGATGTGTACTTATAAGGTTTTCGAGTTACACAGTACTCTATTGTGATTGAGGTTCTTACTAGGTTAAATTTTAAGTATTGAAGAGAGGATTTTCTATTTATGATAAAGCTGGTAGATGTTCATATTACTCTTACTAAGAATAAATTGGCAATCTCATTATTAGTGATATGGAACTAGAAAGCACCTTTGGCTGCTTGAGAAAAGGGCAATTAAATTTGTCCATTATCCATGAGAAGTTCCATTTTAGGAACACTTGAAAATAGTTTACTAGCTAACCGCACTACTAAAATGATTATGAAAGTCTTGATGGCTTGAAATTGTGTCTTGTCTAATGCTGAGATTAGGATAAATGTAAGGACTCTTCAAATAAGGTGTGATGGTTTTGATGAATTTAAGAATTTCGTCCTAAGAATGGTAGATTTAAAGTCCAAAATCATACTCACGAAGGAACTCACGAAACCACTAGTCTTTTTGACAACTGCATCGATAGAACCCTTTAAGAGAAATGGTATCATTTACTACTTTTGTGGGAAGAAATGGCACATAAGGAATACCTTAATGAATATAAAGCTTGGTTGTCCAAACATAAGTCTAGAGTTGATGATTCCTTGGCATTCATTTATGAATCCAATTCCTATCAAAAGCCTCATCTAATTCTTAGTGGCTAAATAACGATACAACAAATTATGTTGTTTACCATAAGGGGATTCATAAATCTAAGGAAGCCAAATCAAGATGAATTATAACTCATCATGAGAAACAATATCTAACGTTGAGTTAGTGGGAGATATTGTTTTGATTTTGGATTTTGGTTTGCATTTAATGTTGAGAAACACTTTAGACAGAATTTAGTTTTGTATTATGTCTAAAAGTTTGTTGTTATTCTTTTGAAGTAAAGAACAATGCCATATCTATGTTTTCCAAGTCAAATAAGGTTGGGTGTCACAATATGTCAAATGGATTACACTAATTGTGCGAATCTCTCAACAATATGAACGTCGCTTATATAGTTGAAAAGATTGTTTTCGATAGATCTTTACCTAAGGAACAATCTTATGCATTGTGGCAGAAACATCTTGATCCTATGTCTAGAGAAAGACTAGAATGATTGATAATGTTGATATTTTGTCTATTCTTAAAAGTCACCTAATGACTTATGTAGATTGTTGTTGAAGTAAGATGATTAAGATAAACAAGAAAACTATAGTCTGAAGTCCTAACCTATTGGAGGTTATTCACTTCGATATTGGTGGACCATATATGACAACATTATATAGAAAGTTTCATTTCAACACAATCATTAATGACTATTTCTTTTATATTTGATTAAAGAAAAGTCTCAATTTTTGGATAGATTCAAGTTCTTTTAGACTAAAGTCAAGAAATAGTTATGATAAGACTTAAAGATTGTCGATATGATTGCAGGGTGAGTATTTTAACAAGTATGGTAATGCTGGATAGCTTAAAATGCCATTTGTCAAATACTTAAAAGATTTTGGGATGGTAGCTTAGTTTACTATGCCCAAAAATCTTTAACAAATTGGTGTTGCCGAAAGGCGTAATTGCACCATAATAGACATGATAGTGAGTATAATTATTAAGACTAAATTATCAGGTTTCTGTGGGGTGAAACAGCCCACTACGCATTAAACTGAATTTCCACCAAAGATGTTACATTGACTCATTTTGAGTTATGGGTGGAAGTAAGCCTAACTCAAATCATCTTAAAGTTTGGAGTGCCCTACAAAAGTAAGTTGGACTGCAAAATCGCTCGGTGTTATTTTATATCTTACCTGGGTCATTTGAAGGATATCAGTTTATGATCCCAACGGAGGTACAATAATTGTGGAATCACAGACAGTGAAGTTTCTAGAGTTCAACATAGCTGCAAACGGTAGCTACTCTTAGACTATTAAAGATAATAGTACGGTGGGACTATTGTGTCTTTGTCTTTCCCTATACAAAAGATTGTGGAGTCTTTTACACCATAGACTAAGCTTGTGAGGTCCAAGATACTATTATTGATACAATTCCTATGAAACTTGTCAAGCCTCTTAGGTGCAAAATGAAGTGGTTGCAGTAACTCCACTTAGGAGATTAATCAGGGAAAGACATTCAGTTATATTATTGGACTATATAGTCTATCCATGAAAGCATGACTACGATATCTGCTGCGTGGTTGATCTAGTGATTTATATATGTAAATGTTGTTTATTGTCCTTAGTCAGATCTGTTTTTAGATGTGATGAAAGACAAGATGCAATCTTTGAAACATGATAGTGTTTGGGAGCCTATTGCATTGGTTGAAGGACACAACCTCATCCACTGCAAATGGGTGTACAATATTAAATGAAATTTTAAATAAAATATTGAGAAGTTTAAATTTAGGCTAGTACATAAAGGTTTCACTCAAAACGAAGCCTAGTCTTTTCTAAAGACTATTTCAAAGTGAATATGATATTAGTAGCTTATTTTTTGACATAGAGTTATGTTATATGAATATTAAAACTTAGTTTCTGAATAGATACCTTGATAATGAAGTCTATACCTTGATAATGAAGTCTATAATCTCAATGTTTAACTTATATTGTTGGAGGAATTCATCGACAAGATCCTCCCAAGTGTGGATCTTCTCCAAGTCCAACTCTATAAACCACGTCAACGCAGAATCAACCAAACTATCCTGAAAAGAGTTAATCAGGAGTGAAGGATTGTCTGAGTAACAAGACACCTTGCCCAGATAGTACCTTAAGTGGGTCTTAAGGCATCTAATGCCATCATACTTCCTCGTAAACTCAGGCTCCTTGTAGAATTCAGGGACCTTAACCTTGGCAAAGGGTGACAGCTTATCGAACCTCTGTAGTTAATAGCCTTGTAGCATGCAAAGGCGTTCCTCAATCTTTGCGAGGTGTCTTGAACTTTCCTCATCAAAGTACAGAGTTGGGGTCTCCTTAAATGGAGCCTCTAAATAATAATTGTCGGGGTTGCAATAGGAACCTCTTCAACAAGCCTTTTTCCCATGGGTTCTGCTACAAACACATCAGAGGGCGCGGTAAGAGGATGCATGGTAGGAGTAGCAGGAACTACAGAAGTTAAGTTCTTGATTTGGTTGCAGAAATCAACTAACAGTGCCATCATCTACACCATTTGATTCTCCATGCTAATAACACAAGCATAAGTATCTTCGTTCTCCATTCTTCTTTGGTGGCGAGTACATAGATAGACTATTTTCAGCCGGCTTTTAGTACCTTTTCAAAAGAAGATGGCTCAAATTAGTACTAGTCAAAAGAAATCACAAAAATACAAAACCTAGTCAATTTTATATTTTCTTGATATGAAATAATGATAAGAAGTGTATATGATTTCAATATCATATAACATCCTATCATCAAAATTTCTTCAGAAGAAATTATACAATTGAAAAGGAATGACAACAAATATTTAATTAGAATGCCCCTTTTTCTAAAAATTACATGAAAATGTTCATAAATTTAATTCATTTCATCAAACAATTGCAAAGGAAACAAAACTTTGCATTCTTGAAGCTTACAAAGTGGTTCAATTTTACATGTGATATGAAAATGAATATAGGGAAACTTTGATAGAAATGAGGGAAATACAAAGGAAATCTTTACAAGAAAAGAATATAAGATGGAAACCTAAGGACTAGGTGGGATTGTGCGGAGATGCTTGTTATAATGGGCCAAGCATTCCCCATCGATCAAGGCATCTTCTTCTTGCTCCTCAATATGAGCTCACCAAAAACCTTGAGCCTCGAGAATATCAAACAACTGAACCTCAAGCTCAAGTTCTACTTGATGGTATATGTAAATTGATGATAGCGGGATGAGTCTTCATCTCTCCCTCCAAGTCGGCTTCATCGACAGCAACCATGTAATGTGAGGAACGAGAGTACCAAATTCCAATAACGGCTTGAATCATGGCCTTGAAATGGCCAATTTGGTTTTCTTCGATGACTTCATCGTGATAATCAATACGATATAACCCCACTTGAGGATTGGCGGGGTTGTTTGAAGCATGCGATATTGGCGGAGCACCCTTAAAGGGTAATACGATGTTAAACCAGTCGATCCCATGAGGGGGAGCATGTCATCAACTCCACTAACAAGGCACATCTTGGGATTCCCAAGCCACTGAACATGCCATTGGATTAAGCTAGGGTTGAGGTTTTTGGGGAAATGAAACCATATAGAGAAAGACCATGGCGGAAATAATTCATTTCTTTGGCAAAATATAAGAATGGGATGATGATATTTTGTGACGTCGACAATCTTCATGTGAGGGGCAAATTCATTGATATGTGAAAAGAGCCAAATTTGGAGAAGTCCTAATGGGGCTCTAAGAGTTCCTTGGCCATTTGCTTTGAAACGATTAAGAGGCACGAAAGTTTCAACAAGGAACCACCGCCCGCGATGGCTGCGATGGTTAGAACTTTACTCCCCCATTTAGGGGGGAGGGGTTCAAAACTCCGCGTCCCCATTGCACGACTCACCCGCGGCTAGGCCTGTGGTGGTGGCTCAGTTCGCCCTAGGTTTACGCCCCCAACTACCGATTGTATGGTGGTTCCCGGGTCACCAAAAAATTTAAAAAAAAAAAAAAAATTCAGCAAGGATCATGTGTGTAAAACAATTAAAGGCGCACACTTGATTGACAATGTGAGTGACTAAGGGATCCATTGTTTTTCGAGTATGTGAGAATACCACAAAGCCAAAAAAACATGAGTAGGAAGACATGATGAATTTGATTCCCAGATTTAGGATTGAGGCTAAGGAAATGTTGTTCAAGGAAAGTATAAGGCATGTAATGAGAATTACCTTTAAGAATAGCCCTAATTTTGTCAATGAGGATATTGAGGAATTGACTTAAAAGAGATATTAAATCTTGACCAATAGGAGGAGTGATGAAACCTAAAGAGGCTTTACCTAACCTGATGGCTTTCTGAAACTACTCAATTGTAGGGGTCAATTCATATCGACTAAACACGAAAGTGGAAATCATGGCATTCCAAAAATGAGCAAATGCTTTCACCATTGCAATACGTGGTTCAACTTTTAATAAAGTCGGAATGAAACCTATGCGTTTTTCCACATAATCTTGATGTCTCGGGTCGAGATTCTCCCATAGAGTCTTGAGATTCCTTGGCACGAGGACAATGTCCACTTCAAGTTTACCCATCTAAACCTAAACCTAAAAGGGCATCCGTGATTAAAATGTATTGTTGTTGAAATATAAAGCGCATAATTGAAATATGGAGAGTAAGACGATTAGAACGATAAGAAATGAACAATACCTTACCCACCAACACATGGCAAGCACAAATCACATGTTGCATGAAACTGTGGTGTTTTGATGCTTAGGGTGAGGGTGTTAAAGGCTCAAGGTCCCCATCCCAAAAGATAAAAATAGTTTACCCACCGCTACTATCATCGATCGGTGCTATTTTTATCGGTTTGGATGAGCGGGTTTATGTAAATAATGGATTACCACGAGTATTCACTCCCAGATTCCACCCACAAACCCTCATAAGGTCCTAAATTGGGCGATCGGGGTTTTAGACTGCAGTTGTGTGTGCAGTGTCGTGCTAAAGCTTGTAAACATGCATTTAAATTTAAACATCCAACACTTCAATATAAACCCTCATACATTCATACATCCGTACACCCCCTACAACAAAAGGTTTACAAGCACGCCTCCCCTTATAACTCCCACCTACAAGACCATTTAACATGAGGTTAGTGACTAACCTGATTTTCCAGGTGACTTTGACATGCAGGCAATCCTACACGAGACATGTTAGATAAACATAACAACCATTTTAAACGGCTTCAAGTCCTCTTAATCTAGTAACAAATCCCCAGTGGAGTCGCCAAGTCTATCACAACCCGATCTTGCCACCCATGATCCCTCATCATGAGGAGAGAAAAGAGGGAAAGGTCAAGTTTAGGGGTATTTGATCACAAGAGTTCCCTCACAGCTCGCGTTCCAAAAGACGTCATCACATTTCCTTTCAGATCAAGCCTCTTATGAGTTCCCTCCATGAGATCGCAAGCTCTCCCAAGCTTATATCATGCATGATAGCAAAGTGTTGCGATCCATACCCACACGGGCGACACACCTCAGGAGAAGAGGTCGGGTGTGGATATTGGATTTAAGGGTACCTCTACCATAGCAACCCTCTTGACAATACGCTTCACCCATAAGGATGGCATCACTTCATTCTTTGGGGTACTCCCACATCGAATATGCTAAACCATGGTGAGTTTCATCGAAACTCGTACCCCTCGCGATGGGTTTATTTATACAATATAGTTGTTTATGATAACCTAAAAAATAAGACGAGAGTTACCACTAGCTTTGTTTTGGAGTTCGGCTAGAAAACCCAATCGAGGGTCAAGAGTGTTCTCTCGAATCCTACGCAACCAAATATTTAGATTTGGGGACTTTCATTACGTTAATATTTCTATTAGCGCCCTTTTGGTATCTAAACAATAAGTTGTGTTTTCCCAATGTGTCCATGCATTTCTTCTTACATTTTCAAGATCATTAGTCCTAAACTAAGCAATCGTGCATGGTTGGTCATTTTTGTACTATTCTATTTCTAGAAAACAAGAAAAGAAAGCAATCAATGGAATTAAAATTATGAAACAATAAGTAAACAATCAAGGAAAGCAGTAAATCTACCATGCAATCCTAGAAAAATATAAAAGAGAAACACAATTGAAAAATATGAGAGGAAAAGGAGAAAACCCACAACTCATCGAGCTTTATACAACAAAGAGAACCCGAGACATATGTCGGGGAAATGAATAGTACATGATAATAGTCGAAATGGACATCAACCTCCACCGTCTTTGTGCTTTCTCCATTTTCAGGGTCCTAATATAAACCTAATCTAGAAACCTATAACTAGGTACATACAATGGAAATAAACAAACATACATATCAAAACAATCAAAAACACAACATCATGTCAAGATCAATCATTTTAAGAAAGTTCAATACGAAAGTCAAATTTTGGGGCCTCGGGATCGGCCTTTGTCTTTCATGCAAGGGTCCCACTAAGACACCTACCCAATCAACTTTTGTGACTTATAGCAATTGTTGACCAATTGTGTTCTCGCATGGCCAACAACGCTTATAAGTCTCCTAATCAACCAATCTATGTGATCCCAGCATTTTCCCTCAATATTATGCATCGACCCTACCATTCATCTAAAAGTCACATGTATTACAAAAATTTAAACATGCATGCAGGTCTTTTGAACCTTATTTCACAACCAATCAAGCAAGAAAGTGAACTGTTGATGGGTCACTTATTACCAAGAGCATGCGCCAATCACAAACACAGGCAATTTCTAATGCATGACAAGATTATATGTATGAGGGGCACATGTGACGCTTCAAAAAGGTTTGAAATTGTCAACGAAAATTTTGAGACAAAGCGATGTCTCAACTATGAAAGGCATTTAATTGCCAAGGCTAGCTTGGAACTCACAAAAATACATTCACAAGCGTCGTAGGCATTTTGAATACAATCCAAACCATGACTTTCACGATTGTCTAAATCAAAGTTCGGAAAAATTTGAAAACATTTAGGATTAAAGAATGTCAAGGCTATGGAGCACATTCAATTGCCATGGCTAGCTTGGAACTTGCAAAAATGCATCCACAAGCGTCGCAGGCATTTTGAATATTGTCCAAATCACAATTTTTCCTTAAGCCAAATCAAGTTTTGGAAAAGAATTTCTTAGAAATTATCTTTTGGAAACATCACATGTACCAAAGTATTTTTTGAAAGATGAATGTAATTTTGAAAAAACTAATTATTTAACAACAAAGATCAAAGCAATTAGAAAAATTTTCATGAAAATGGCATGGCCTAATTTCATGCACAAACTACACTAAAGGTATAACTAAACAATCGCAATCATGTTTATATCAAGAAATTTCAGAACAAGCGTATAAAGACAGCAAAATTAGACAATACCTAATGACAATCTGGCAATGAAAAAAGTTCCTTAACATACATGATATGATGATGAATAACTTTCATGAACAAAGTTTTCTTAAAAAATCTACACATGATTTTACAAAAATCAAACAACAAGCAACAACACATAAGAAATTTGTCAAAACAATAGAAATATTCAGCTAATGTCACAAGGATTTGTCCTATCAAATATGTCTAAAAATTATCAATTTTACACACAACATAGCCAACATGATGACAAGCAAGTTTCATTAAGAGGCCGAGTGCAAATTCCAAATAGAAAAAATGAAACAAAAATATCAAAAACCTGTCCAAACAGGGGTTAGAACAGGGGTCCGAATTTGATCCATTGTCCAGATTCTGATCTAATTTTGGAAAAAATGGAAAAGTGGTCTAAATGATGAGCGATCTACATGAAATCAGTGACATCAGAAACCTCTAAGTGTGCCTTATGTCTTCCTAAAAGAGCTCGAGTCCAAACTAGGTCAATTTGGTACCCTAAGATCGAGATCTCTAGAAGTGTGTGCATCAATAACTAAGGAAACAAAACACAAGCATTCATTATAAAACCTCAAAATCATTCAAAGAATGTACAAATGGTATGAAGAAATCACATGGGACTTAGGATTGGATGCGACAGAAATTTTAGATAATCATCTAATCCTAAATCGGCATGCAAAATGTCATATAATTTAAATGACATTATGAAATGACTCATGCTTCCTAATGGTATGCTTGGGAATCCTGAGTGTAATGAACATTTTTGTGAGACAAATTTAATGTGTAAGATGATACTCAAAGAACATGACCTAAACATGTATGCAAACCTCGCAACATGCGGTTCAATCGTCAAAAAGCCATGATCGTAAGATTTGGTCTCTAGATGACTTAAACAAGTACAAAAATGTGCACATATGACAAGGTTTCATTTCAGCATTAAATTTACAGAACGAACATGATTTTAGCAATCCTCAAGACATGCGTAAATCCTACTAAAAATCTCACATATAGAGCATGCGATGATGAAGATTTCTTGTTAAGAGTTTGAAACTCAATTAAGATCATATAAATCGTAGCAAAAATGGCAAAACCAACAAATTATATGTCTAGCTCATGTTGTTGCAGTGCCTTTTACTCTAATGCATGCAATTGACTCACTTTGCCAACATGAAGACCTTGCAAAGCATGTATCAATTGACCATGTGTGTCACGACCAAATTTTCGGGTGTGAACCATCTAAGGTTTGGCTAATGAATTGTTAAGCCTAAACTTAACTCGGGCTCTCTCAAGCCCATACCAATTCGCGACTTTCGGTTCAAGTTCTTAACATGCAATATTTTAATTAGGAGTCTCAAACTAATCTATTTTTGGTGGGTCGATTAGAAACCCAAGTAAAGTAATGAGAGTTTCACTTTACTCCTATAAACCAGAGACTATGGGTACAGGGACTTTGTTACACTAGATTCCTCTAATACCCTTTCGGTACCATTCTTTTATTTTTCAAAAATGTTTGGCAAGCAGCTTGAATTGATTTTAAATCTATTAATCTAACATGTGAGTTTATCATGCGCGTACACAAACCACCAATTTAACACCCAAATAAACAATAAATAAATTGCAAAAACTTACCTCCAAGCAACGAAAGGATCTGCGATGTTAAATTAAAATCCATATCAACAACCCTAGAATGGTTTCTAATTAACACACAATCACTTAATTGTTGTTTTCACTTTATTTAATGAGAATCATGCAATGCATGCTACTAATTTAACATGAAGTGATATGGTATGACAATATGACTAAACTACATGACATGAGTAAGGTAATGCAATAATTAAATATGCGATCTAAATTAACCAAAATGACTTAATCTTAATGACGAGCAATTTATAATTAAATGAACCTAGAAATAATCACTAAATGACGTACATTTCATGAACCTAATGCTATATGACATGCACATAATTTTTATTTTCTTAATAAGCATGCGATCTATCCTAATATGCAATGACGTGCAAAGAATGCCCTAATTCGATGAATATTCAAAAACGAACCTAATCTAACTCAGATTTTTTGGATTTTTCCTTTCTTTTACGGAAGCAATCAAAATAAGACATCAAGAATAGCACGGCAACAAATCAAGCAAGATATCGTCCATGTCCATTTTGGAAATAAATTGACGAATCTTATCTCGCGCATGAGATCGGATTGACCAATTTTTAAATAAAATCACGAATCAAATCTCGAGCGTGAGATCGGATTGGCAATTTTTCCGTGCAATTGCCAGTCGTATTTCGAGCGTGAAATCGGACTGTCAATCGTATTCACGTTGTGACGGCTATTCGAGATTATGATAACATCATTTGAGAGTTCGATCCAAAATGCAATAATTCGAGCAAGGCAACGAAATATATGAATCTTGACTAAGATAAAATTATTACCTTGTCCAAACACTTGCTCACCAAAGTTGGACAGACTCGACACGGTGAAGAGGTGATGTCACGACACCACGGGCTGTTAGATAAGTGGCGCAAGCCAGCGAGGCTTGCGGATAGCAATTCGAGTTGATGCTTCTTAGCACGATGAGACAATTCGCTTGAATGACACGTCCCAAGATCAGCGGTAGCGGCCACTTTCAAATGCTCCGAAAGTCTTAGCCAGGGTTCCAACTGACGTCGAGGTCAGCTACATCACATCACGGTTTCGCACCGCCAGGTTCGAGCTTGGGCCGCATCTCACCGTCATCGCTAGGAACTCTGGATGGCTTAACAGGCTGCACGGGAGTTGGCTCGTGTTGGGGACAGCAGCTCGGTCTCGGAGGGACGTTGTGGCTGCAGCAGGCTCACCTGGGCTCTGTGGATGACTCGACACTGCAGGAGCTCCGGGTGGCTTTGCGATGAGGATGGTGCTATCCACGGTTTAGTTTCAGACGTCGGCTTTTCACGAGCACCAGGAAACCAGGCACGTATTGGGCAGCAGATATGGACAGCAGCAGCTTCGAACGGCGCACAAGGGTGTTGCAATTGTTGAACACCCGGATTCCTCGACGATTGCCAACGAATTTTGGTGTTTTTGTTGGGCCAAGTAATCTCAACTGAGAACTCCGAAGTCGCGATCGTATCTTGCCCTTGAACCCACTTATATTTCTTTCTCAAGAATTCACGGGCAGTTCTCCAAAATTCACCATGCAATACGAGACAACTTCCACCGCTTCGACCAAAAGCCAAAATAAGTCTCGATGTTTGAAGGTGTGCTCGTCGATGATGAGGTGGGAGGCGGCTAGTGGTGGCCCGTATTTAGCACCACAGTTAGCGGGTTGTCATGCAATGCAGGGGTCGACACTTAGGAAAGGCTTCTCATGTCTTTCTCCAAAAGACGAGGAGATGACCTGCAACACAAAAATTACAAGGAAAGAAAGTCCTCGCTGAAAGCCTAGCTGCGAGACTTCACCAGCCTACGTGAATGGCCCGCGAAGAAAAAGAAAGTGAATGGCCCGCAAAGAAAAAGAAATTGATCTTTTTATTCCTTTTTTTATTTGTCCTTTATGTGCCCCTCTTACGTGACCATAGAGAAAGAAAAGGGAATTTTTATTGAGAATTGATAACTCCCTTGATGATCTCCTCGGTTTGGTCTTAGTGCGGCAGCATCTTCATCGATAGGGAATCCACGGTGGTGTCACGTGCAGAACGACGATAGGACTCTGATTATGGGTTGCTCGGCAAAGCCTGCTGGTCCAGTAATTCTCGGCCAGGGAAGGAACAACTCACTATGGGGACTTCTTGATGGTGGCTTGGTGCCCGCTGGACAAGCATGGGCTGACGGTGAGGAGGATGCTCAGATGTTCACCGGGATAGTCTCACAGCGAACTGGTCTCAGCTCGACAACGGCAGTGATGTCATGGCTCACGGCACGGTAGAAAAAAACTCAGTGCTGCTTATTCGAGAACCTACAAAACAGAAAGAGATTCGGTGTAGTGAAAGGGAAGAGCTCGGCCAAGAGGGGGCCGTCACGGTGCAGGTACAGCGTGGATGTCTAGCAACAACAATTATGGCTAGTGGATCTCGGAGAAGGTGATGGAGCGATCTCGGAATTGGGACCCCAACAGCAGAAAGAACTTCGGTTTCTATTCTCTATTGGATCAATGTTCAATGTGTGTGGCCCCCTCTCAATTTACCGTACGTGACCCTTTTTATAAGCCAAAAAATTGTATCTTAGGGTATATTTTATTTCTAATTTTGCTTGAGCACGATACCCCTAAATATATCGCTGAAATTTTTTTGCATATTCCATCAAGAAAATTCCCCTTTGTGCAAAAATGCATATCTTAGTGTATATTACCTAAATATGTGAAAAATCTTAATGAAATATAACAAAAAATAAAATTTTCCTAAACTATATGCCATGTGATTATGATTTTTTTTATTTTTTTATTTAGCAAAAAATTATCCCCAAAAATTTAGGTGTCAACAATGTGCATCATTTATTTTAACTTTCATGAAGGATTTGAGACCAAATAGATGCATTTGTGGACTCAATTTCATCAAAACAAATTTTGGAGCAATATAGGACAGACTGTCCTATGTTCAGATCTAAGTGATTTTGACCTAGCTAAACATGTCAAGAAATTTTGAAAAAAAAAAAATACAAAACATGCACAACACTAATACGAGCAACTTTCATGAAGGAAAGTTATTCAATAACTCAACACAAAAATCAGTACAAAAATGGCAAAAGCAAATATCAATACGGAACAGATTAACCTAGGTTTAGATCTGAGTAGATCTAACTTAATTAAGCACATCCAAAAATCATGAAAAAATTATAGAAGATGCACAAGACAATTTGGAACAAAACTCATGGAGACAATTTTGTCAAAAAATAATCATGAAAGTCGGCACAAAAATAACAAAGACAGAAGGCGGAACAGAATTTAAAAAAAAAAAAAAAAAAAAAAAAAAGCCTGAACTACTACAAAATTGCTCATCTTTGGAGGTGTTTTCTAAGGGTCAAATGATACTTGATTAGGGTGTGTGACCTACAGTTTTGAAACTCGGGATGTCTATTATCTAATCTTAAGAGGACTCGAGTTGAAACGAGGTCGTTTTGGACCTCATCTTGGTCAAAACAGTAACCTAGATACAGACATACGAAAATCCAGAATAGACTCGGGAGCACAATCATCACTCTAATCATCAACAAATCATTACAGCATTCATAATCATTAATCTTAAGCATGTAAAAGTTTCTACTCTTGAATCCTAGCCTCGATCAACTAACTCGATCTCGCTTCATCAAGTTCGAGTTTTGAATCGTTACCTTCCTTGCGATTATTGTCGATTTCTACTGTGATCAATCGGTTCAAGCTACCAGATCATAATCGAGACTCCAAGAATCCAGGTCAGATCACTATGGATCATATCAGGATCAATCAAACAATCGACTCAAGGAAAAAAAAAAGAAAGAACCGGTCCAAAATGGACCGGCCTTAACTCACTAGCAATGATTGGGCCACTAGTGAAGATCCGGCAACCAATCTGGTTTTCTCTCACCATAGCAAGGTCAGAGACTTCTGGCACTACAAGTCACCAACGGCTAGGACGCTTGGGGGCTCCGACGACCACCAGTCCAAGACTAGAACAAAACGGTCCAAGAGATGGATCGATTTCCACACTAGAGAAGATTCTCGAACTTGAACGGGTAGATTGAGAAGCTGCCTGAGGTGAGATCAACTCCTAACAGCTTGAACTAGGTCAGCAAATTGCCGGTGAAGGTGAATCATCGCTGGTGGGGGTTAAACTGGCAGCGATCCGGTCACTAGAAAGAGGTCCGATTGCACCAAAACTAGAGAGAGAGAGAGAGATCTGGAAGCAACCTCGTCCATCTTCAGATTGAAAAGACAACTCGTCCATCTTCAGATTGAAAAGACAACGCATCAAATATACCTTGTTTGATGCAGAAGGCTTCTCATACATATTGGACAATGCCGCCATCAAATCCATTAGTGTCGCCTCATTGGTAATGTTGAAAGCAATGCTCCATGCCAATGTGAAACGAATCAAACCCAGAGCTTGTTGATCTAACAATTCCCACTCTTCTTGATTTATAGAGTCTAGTTTCTCTCCAGACAAAGGCTGGTGCAAGTTCTTCTGGTGCAGCATATCCTCAGTCTTCATCTTCCAAAAACCAAAA
The DNA here is from genome assembly GCA_017140255.1 of Eucalyptus paniculata subsp. matutina. Taxonomy (NCBI): domain Eukaryota; kingdom Viridiplantae; phylum Streptophyta; class Magnoliopsida; order Myrtales; family Myrtaceae; genus Eucalyptus; species Eucalyptus paniculata. The sequence goes on from CM029435.1 coordinate 10,691,650, forward strand.
TCCTTGTCATTGAACCAATCGATCTTTACCTTCCCTTCATATATGTTTGTTCCCACTATTTCACCAAAACCAAGCTTTGATTCCAATTGTTAGGAACACAAATATATGAAGAGAAAAAATAGAAAAGAAAACAAGCAAGAATTTTTACATGGAAAACCCTTCCAAAATCAGGAAAAGAGGGAAAAAAAAAACCATAGTACTACATTAGGCGATCTTCTACTATCAGTATTAGTGTTACAAGTTCTAAGGTCATAAGTTTTAGTGTTACAACTATAAAAGACATTGCCCTATATATAGCAAGAGTTTAGGACATACATAATTAATATGTAAATTACATGTATGCCATTAGCAACAATAAAAACCTTATTAACTACTTTAACATTACAAGATTGGTAACTGCCTAAAATAAATTATTTATGCGCTTTTTAACATTATTTTCCTCTATCAAACTCCACAGCTCTATCATATGTGTGTGTGTGCGCTTCTCCCTAGCCTATCATGCCTCAAATAAAACCCGATGTACCTAGCCCCAGCACATCCAGCCCTCACAAGAAAAGAGTGGAAATCGCCAAACAAAACTTGGAAAAGATCCAGCTTGCTTTACAGCTAAGAAGAGCAAGACGTGTAATGCTTTCTCAAGAACACAATGATGAAGGTATCACCTCCTTATAAAATGATATTGTGAATCTATAGTATGAGAAAATTTAGGAGGAGGGGAGGTTACTCCACGCCGATGAAGGGCATACCACTACTAGTTGTGGGATTTGACCCTAAACATGATGTGTAGAAAGTTTGAATCTTACCAGTTGAGCCAACACATTTTGATAATTAAAAAAATATTTTTTATCGTTCATAAAAATAATGAGACATAAATTATCATTGATACTGAAAACATTTCTCATGAACTAATTATAAATGAATTTTTAATAATTATTAATTTTTCGTGAAATAAAAACAATCTCAAACAAAGTCCAAATTCCACCGTTTCCTTAGTTCGGACAACTTTTGTTTCCACCGCTTCCACTGATCACACCTCTGCACCTTGCTTGAACAGATTCTATTGCTTTCTTTTTTATTCTGTCTTGAGCGTGCTGCCTTCACTTGCTCTATGCTTGGTTGTGTTTTATACTCCGAGTTCACCGTATACTTCTTTGTTTTTTCTCCTGTTTTGTCTTCCTCAGGCCCCATATCTTGCCCAATTCAACCGTGAAAATCCACGTTCAAATCCAGAATTCTAGCCAAGTTTTTCCTCTGTTCCTTTCTATTTTGGCCAGATTCGCATTTCCTGGATGGTACTAGCACTGAATATTCTTATCTTGCCGTCGTTTTCTTTCCGAAATGTAACGCCACATATCCATCGCATACGTACTCATCCGGCCAAGCAAGAATTTCGGATAGAGGTCGAGCTCAAGTGGGCTCGGTCTTACTTTAAAATTTAAATGACCTTAAGGCCCCCCTTCTTCGAAATTCCAGCTGATTTCGCACGTCCGACCGATAAGCAAAATGACTAGTATCTAAAATCTGGAAAAATACAGTATAGAACGGGACCGCAAAATTCTGCGATGTCGATATTTTTTGGGATATGTGTAGTGAAAGTCTTAAAACTTGCAAAAAAATGCAATCAAATGATAAAATTTGTCAAATTAGTTCAATCTAATTCTTTCATTAACTCCATCCAATTTAGCTAACAAAAAATGGTGATTTGTCTTATTTTATTACTTAAGACAACAATGACGTGGACTAAGCGCCACATCATTCAAAAAATACAAACAAAATTAGATTAAAAAATAAAAAACTACGAATAAAAATTAAAAAAATTAAAAAAAATGGAAAAACTCACTCCGCTAGTGGCTGCTGCCATAGCCGTCTAGAAGGGCCAGCGGAGGCCACCTGGGCCTTCCCAAAGCCCAGCAACCTTCCCAGGCCCCAAGGGAGCCCTTGGCAGCCCCTCCCAAGGGCCTACTAGCCCAAATCTAGGGGTGGGCACGACCCCCAAGCGAGGGCCCACTATCCTCACTCAAATCTGGGGTGAGGGTTGCGCCCACACCCAGATTTGAACTGGCAAGCCCTCATCAGGGGCCACCAAGAGCTCGTGTGGCAGGCGACCTCCACTAGCCCTTCCTAACAACTATGATGGCGGATCTGATGTGAGACAAATAAGATTTAATGGATGAGATGTATTGGGTTCATATGCATCCGATGCATTCGAGTTTGAACCATATATAAGACCCAACTTGACTGGAAGATGTAAATTGATCCGTGTTAAATGAGTTGTCAATGAAAGAGTCCTAATTGGATTTTGATTTTTTTTTTTTTTGGGCCTTTTTTTGAAATGATAATCTTGGATCTACTTGGCCAATGGATTCAACTAAAGAAGTAATTTTTTATTTTTATTTTTTTGGTCGGTAACTAAAGAAGTAATTTAAATGGGGAAAGATGTTGCTTACTTGTGTCTCCAGGGTTTGACCGATCAAAGATTGACATCCTTCATACAGTAAAAGAATACACACACAATACACACACACATATACATATATAGAATAGTATAGCCAGAGGGTATGTGATGTAAAAGAAAAATAAAAGTACGTTTGCTTTTATTTTCGTTTATCCAAAGGATTCTACACTCGAATTGTGACGTTTTCTTTGTGGAAATGTAAATGTTTCAAACAGTGAGATAATTCTCTGCGAGTCTAAACATACTAGGCTATACGTGGGTGAGAAACATTCAAGCATCTAAATAATTATAACTCTATAATTCTTTAATTAATTAATGGAGTATTTGTCGTTTGCCCTCTCCATGAAGTAGGTATCAATATTTGGATCAAACTAAGTAAATCTCTAGTGTTTTTCATTATTTTTCATTTATTTTTTTAGCAATTTTCGCATTGGTTTGATTGGATGCATCGGTTGACGTTAGCCGGGGTGGTTGAAGAATTTTTCGTGGAGTAAACCAACACCAAGCAATAACCAAACTTAAAATTCAACAAACGCAAGTCAAACTAGACGGCGATTTCGACCAAGAAAAAATGGGCCAGGCGGCGACGCACACCTCAATCAGCACGACGTCGTAACCTCGTCCTATCGGTTCCTTCGTTCCCACTAACTGAAGACTTACATATTGAGATCCATAAGAGCCTCCACCTCGTGATCATCTTCGCAACCGGCTGTACTCAGTTAGGAAAAGAAGAATTTTCGAAGGCATCGTCGTCATCATGAGTGCCAAATCCGAGCTCGTATTCATCCCATCTCCGGGCCTCGGCCACCTGGTATCGATGGTGGAGATGGCCAAGCTCCTCGTCGACCGCGACGATCGGCTCTCCCTCACCATCCTCATCATGAAGTTCCCCTTCGACTCGGAGATTGATTCCCACATCGAGTCGCTCACCACCTCCGTGGCTGCCCGCATCCGCTTCGTCCTCCTCCCTAAGCAAAGCCACTCCCCAGGGACGTCTGGCCTGGCCTTCATCCATCATGTTGTGGAGAGCCACAAAGCCGACGTCCGAGAAGCCGTCGCTGAGCTCTCTGCCCGTGCCTCACCACGGCTCGCTGGACTTGTCCTTGACATGTTTTGCACCTCGATGATTGACGTGGCTGTCGAGTTCAGCATCCCTTCCTACATGTTCTTCGCGTCAAACGCGGCAATCCTCGGAGTCATTCTGCACCTCCAGTCTCTCCGAGATGAGCATCACATGGACCCGACCAGCCTCAAGGACTCTGACGCCAAGCTGGACTTCCCGTGCTTTGTTAACCCGCTGCCTGCCGCCAAGTTCTTGCCCTTGGAAGTGTTTATGTTAGAAGACTGCCGGATCTTCTTGGACTTCGCCCTAAGGTATAGGGAAACCAAGGGAATTTTGGTAAATACGTTCGCTGAGCTGGAACCGCGCGCTATGGAAGCCCTACCCAGCCTTGGAGGACCGGCGGTGTACTCCGTGGGCCCCATACTGAACGTCAAGGATGAGAGCAAAAAGGGTTTCGAGATCCTGGACTGGCTCGACCAGCAGCCAGATGCGTCAGTGGTGTTCCTGTGCTTCGGGAGCCACGGGTACTTCGACGAGCACCAGGCAAAAGAGATTGCCCACGCGTTGGAGCAGAGCAGGTACCGCTTCCTGTGGTCCCTACGACAGCCTCCGGCGAAGGGCAAGCTGGAAGGCCCCCGGGATTACGTAGATTTGGCAGAGGTCCTGCCCGAGGGTTTTCTTAATAGGACAGCTGGGGTTGGAAGAGTGATTGGGTGGGCCCCGCAGGTCGCAGTCCTGGCGCACCCAGCCATCGGAGGGTTCGTGTCTCACTGCGGGTGGAACTCCACCCTAGAAAGCATATGGTTCGGCGTGCCGGTCGCCGCGTGGCCCCAATATGCGGAGCAACAGTTCAATGCGTTCCACCTAGTGGTGGAGCTCGGCCTCGCAGCTGAGATCAAGATGGATTATCGAAGAGATCTGGTCAAAGGTAGTGATGGTGTCGTGATGGTAGATGAAATAGAGAGAGGGATAAGGAAGTTAATGGAGGGCAAAGAGGCCGGGGAAAGGAGAAAGAAGGTGAAGGAGTTGAGCGAGAAGAGTAGGAAGACTTTGATGGAGGGTGGGTCTTCTTACTTGTGTATGGCTCGCTTCATCGAGGATGTCTGTAGTCAATGAGCCTTCATTTAGCTTGGAGACAAGGTTGGCTGGTATTTTGAGCACTGTTGGTATTTTGATTCTACGATTAATTAGAGGGCGTGTTTTAGGGTTTGTGGCTACAATCCATGTTTGATTGTTCTAGCATTTTTGTGGCCACAATCCATGTTGATTTTGTTGACGTGTTTTATGTGGAACCGGTCAATTTGGGTTCAAAAAGACGTCGTTGGTAAAATTCATATGGTAGATTTACGTGTCCTTGCACGTCCTTGATCTACGAGTACGAATGAATTTCATTTTGCTCTTGTTTTCCCCTCCCAAGGTTTGTTGTCCTATTTCTCTCTTGCGTCCATTGCTCTTCTCATTCCTGCTTCTGAAAGTTAGGGCCCTCTGTTCTTGCTTGGCGTGCAATGGAGAGGAGGAGAATATAAAGAATTTCGGAGTAGCAAATTTAGCGAAATTGAACTTTAGTCGTAAATATAAATTTGATTTGACCCCATGTGGAACCCAAAGGATCCACATATTCATGGACCGATTAGAACACTATAAGACATGCTAATCAGCCCCTCCTTGCCCATCAGATGAGACGGTTTTACGAGGAAGTCTGCATCGAATGGCTCGTAGAGAGAATCCCATAGAGGCCAACGTCTCGTAAAATTAATGCAACACAATTGACAGAACTAAAGGCAAAAAGAGTGCACAAATAATTCAAAGAACATAATCTCTTGACATAACACAACTTATGTAGATGATAGTGGTTGTTACTTCTTGATTGTCTTATTTTGCAAAAGGGAATATCAATCTCAATATATAAGTTCAATATATATAGTGATGCAACGAAATTAAGAGCTTTCTCACACATCTTTCTTACATCAAGATCAAGGACGGATGATCACATAGCTCTGATCAAAGCAGTGGACTAGTTTTACCACGCATGGCAAGATCGTGACTTGGGCACCAAGAGATTTCTTCAATCCTCAATTTGATTTTCCTTATAGTGATACAGACTTAAAATTCAATGGATTTCACTAAATAGTGAAAATATAAATTATTAAAGTCGATCCCTACTTTTAGCGTAAGAACAAGTTACAATATTGCACTTGATATTGCTAGTATGAGTACCTAGAGGGGGGTGAATAGGTATACAACGAATTTTCTTGAAGATTGCACAATACTTTAGACAGTTAAAGAATTTGCAATAATTAAATATCAATCGTGAGACTGAGTAAGGGAAAGAGAGAATTGAACACTCGGTTTATAGTGGTTCGGCTTGATTCAAGCCTACGTCCACTCTTACTGCACCGACATTGGCTGGATTCCACTATAATCAAAGAGCTGTTACGGTGTTGATCTTCCTTGAATTCTAGGTGTAAATGATCTACCACACTCTCTCAAGGTGTCACCAAATATAAACACTCTCTGTGTATACAATTTCGCTCGAACGTCTCGACTAATAATCAAGGGTCTTCGGACTGGAATTTTTCTATCAATCACACACTTAAAACAACTAGAACGTCTTCCTTTTATACTCCTTCATGCCATCATAGCCGTTGGCACTTACCAAAGGAATTCCTCCAATCTACCCGTTGGACGGAATCAATCAAGAAGATCATCCGAGCTATTTAAGGAATCGATGATAGCCCATCAATCCCGTTCGCCCATACAATCGGGATCTTGGTTTCCAAGAATAGAACATTCCAAGAATACTTCGTCGATCATCGGATCTTCAATCGATCTTAGATAAGAATTAAAGAATCCGAAATGAATATCCAACCAAAGAATCTTTTCCGAGAGGATAGGATCGAATCCTCAACCATAGACCTCGGCTTTGGATTTCCTTCGTCACACTGGATTGGAAAGACTGTCGGTGAGAAATGAGACTTAAGTCTTGAGTCTTAAGTCTTGAGTCTTGAGTCTTGAGTCTTGAGTCTTGGATCTTGAGTCTCGAGAATACAAAGTCTTCGGACTTTAAAACCGTCGGTCTCCGAACATCCAGACTTAGACGATAGAAACGTTTTGTCGGCTTCAAAATATTCTGAAAGATTTCTCCAACAATCTCCCCTTTTTTATGGTGACAAAACTTTCTTGTAGATTTGAACAACTTTGACCTGCAAAAACATTTCTCAAGCAATATGGCTAACTCAAAAAGATTAATAAAGCAACCAGACTCTGCATCCACAGAAAATTGGTTAGACTTTCATGAGAAACACCATATAACACACTTGAATAAATGCAACCAGTCAAGCATCACAATCCACAGTCAATTCAGTCAAATTCACACCCAAGTTCAAGTTCTCAAGTCATACTCAAAAATAAACATAACCACTAAAAAGTTTTTAAAAGATGTTGGTTCAAATTGGTTGGTTCTCCCCCTTTTTGTCAGCATTGAAAAGGGTGAGAAAGGAGTCATGTCTGCTTGGGAATGCGCACGATCTGGAAATCCCCAATGGATCGGACTACTCCTTCGAGCTTCTTCAGGTCTTCTCTCAGATGAGCTACCTCTTCTCCCTTGGCATTGGCTTGAAGTTGCGAGCGAGGTCTTTGAATTTATCCTCCGAGAGATCAAGATGCTTGTCCAAAGCATTCTTCAAAGCTTGGATTTCACGATCCCGAACATATATCCGGCTACGCATTTCCGAGAAGAATATTCATGATGCTACGAAAATCTGCAGAATCATCCGTCGTATACTTGGGCATGAGCTTTCTCGATTGAGTAAATGCGCAGACGATGGCGCTTCGGTATAGTCTCGGCAGATTTGGAATCGACGTATCACCTTCTTCGTGCAATTGAGAGACTCGAACTTCTTCCGGGTCTTCTCGGAGATTGTCTTAGATCTTCACGACAGCGGCATGAGGTGTAGACCTCTCTTGCTCTCCAACTCCCCTGTCTCTAGGACATTGAGAGGGGAAAAGTGATGATCATGCTCTTTATTTCCCTTCTCTCCGTTTGTCAGCAGACTTTTCTTTTTCTCCTTTTCCTTCTTCTTCAACTTCTTTCTCCTTCTCTCTCTGTTCTTCCTCTTCTCTGTTCTGTTCTCCTTCTTCTCTGTCGCTGAAGATCGCGGATGAGACACGAACGTCTTGTTCTTGTCAGCGCTTGGATAGTGGGATCTTCATCATCTTCATCTTCATCTTCATCCTCAAGGATGAGAGTTCTTTTCTTCTTTTTCAATGGGGCACCCATGGCCTCCTTTCCTTTCCTTTTTGAAGCCGGAATTTGGAGATTTCACTTTGAATTTCTCCATTGCCTTGGAGAGTTCTTGCGAGACGCATCTTCATTAACATTTTCAATCCTACCACCATCTTATCACACGGTCGAACACAAAATGTATGTGGCGGTTCAATGTTCGGATGTCTGAAGATCTTGGTCACCGCACCGGGATAAGGCAATTGTCCTTTGTCTTTTGACATTACTCTGTACATATGGAAGAGAATAGTGTGCAGGAGAGAAAACTTCCGTCCTGAGTTGATCGCATACATCAACTTTGCTTCAGAAAGAGACACAGAAGTCTTTGATGTAAACTTCGGTCTGAGACAGTTGATCACAATCTTATGAAGCACAATGTTGATGGCATTCATCCTGGAATAGGTAATTTTCTTCTCTACGTCCCTATCTTTGACAAGATCCAGAGTAGTACGAGCAGGTGAGACTTTGATTGGAAGATAACGTCCTCATTCAACTCCAACTATGTCCGCCAACATATTCACATCTACCACGTAGACTTGGTCTCGAACACTGAATGAAATTCTATTCTCATCCAAAAAGCTAAGATTTGAATAGAAATAAGCGGTCGCTTGAGCATACCCGTCCGTAGAGTCGAGCAAAAAGTCTCAAGTTGAAGCAAATTCAACTTTTCTCTTAAGTTCACGTTGATGGTGTCCGGAAGTTAAAATCGACACTTCTAGGGTTTATCACCCCTCTTTTCAACAGCCTGAAATACGCTTTTTCCTGATCCTTGGATTTAAACAAATCCATCCGATTTCCTTTCACCTTTGCTGCCACACCCATTCTAGGTTTAAATTCAAGGAACATTTTGTCATCATCGTTCCCGTCAATCAGATTTTGTCCTGGCATACGAGGATCACTCGGAATGTTCTCAAGAGCCTCCTCTGCCCTTCCTTTAGGAGCAATTCCCAATTCCTCCATTTTCCGCAGAAAAAGATACTCATTCCCATAATTTTTGTCCTTAAGGAAGTCATCTATATACTTTAATGAAGTACCGATGCTTTTCAACGCACGATAAAGCTTATAGATAACGGAGGGTTTTTGGACTCTTACTGGGTCGGCATCCTCGATTATCTCTTCTTCCAGATTTTGACTTGCACCTTGTGGGGCAGGAGACGATGAATGACGTGGAGGAGAGCGAATCGGACTTTGTCGCTGACTTGATAAGTCTTCTTCTTCAGTAAGATCGAAGTGAGTCGGTCCCTTCTCCATTCTTTGTGGTCCCCTGTTTGCGATTCTTGATGATTTCCTCGAAGACGACATCTTTCTTTGTCTATTGGAAGATTCCTTCACTTGCTTTTCCCAAGAAAAATGACCACTTTCTCGACGATGAACAAGAAATAGAAACAGTATCGGGAGGAGAGTGCCTTTTAGGGTTTTGAAAATTGGGCGAAGAAAAACTGTATATATATATACCTCGGATTTGAAAAGAGAAGTTTAATCGGTACAAGGAAAGTGTACGAACACTTCTTTTCAAAATCAATAACTGCCAAAATTAATTCCTTGAAAAAGACAAGTTTTCAAATTTTACACAAATTATATCTCGAATGAAAGAACGTACCTTTTCGAGATAAAATAGCAACTTACGCTCTTTAGCCATGAATGATTGAGTCTCATGATTCAAAGTCGAGAGATCGAGTCTTAGAAATGGTGAGTCTCTAGACTTTAACTTCTTCAAGCTTCAAAATATTGAGTCTTGAGCGAATAAAGTCGAATTGATTTTTCTCCAAAGGCTTTGTGAATATATCTGCTAGTTGACTCTTCGAATCAACAAATTGAATCGAGATTTCTCCATTTTGAATATGATCTCTAATGAAGTGATGTCGAATCTCAATATACTTTGCTCTTGAATGAAGAATTGGATTTTTGGTGAGATTGATCGCTATTGGGTGTTGTCACATCTCGATTTCGTGCATGAGTCTTCAATGCCAAAGTCTTGTAGCTGTTGTTTTATCCATAGAATTTGTGAACAGCAGCTTCCAAGAGCTACATACTCTGCTTCGTCGTTGAGAGAGCTACGGTGCTTTGCTTCCTTGAGAACCAAGACACCGTCCCGTTTCCAAGCGTTGACAAGTTCCGAAGTGCTCTTTCTATCGACTCGCAACCGCCAGATCGCATCTCGAGTATCCTAGAAGATTAAAGTCTCCCCTCTTTGGATACCAAAGACCGATGCTTGAAGATGAGGCAACGTATTTGATAATACGTTTCACGGCAATGAGATGTGATTCTCTAGGATCTGATTGAAACCTAGCACAGAGATGCAAACACTCAACAAAATATCGTGTCTAGAAGCGGTAAGATAAAGAAGTGAACCGATCATGCTCCCCGTACGACTTTTGATCTACTTTCTTCCCTTCTTCATCCTTGTCTATCTTCTGAGAACATGACATTGGTATGTCGGTCTTTTTGCACTTTTCCAATCCAAATCTTTTGACAAGATCATTAGCATATTTTTCTTGGAAGATAAAAGTTCCTTCCTTCAATTGCTTTATTTGAAGGCCAAGAAAGAATGTTAATTCTCCCATCATACTCATTTCAAATTCGTCCTGCATAGACTTAGAAAATTTCTTGCAAAGACTTTCATTAGAGGATCCAAAAATAATGTCATCAACATATATTTGAACGAGTAAGAAACTTTTGTTTTCCTTTTTGATGAACGAGTAGTATCTACTTTACCTTTGACAAATCCGTTACGTAATAAGAACTTACTTAGTCTCGTCGTACCAAACTCGAGGTGCTTGTTTTAGACCATACAGAGCCTTTTTCGGTCCAAGACCGAGTCGGCTTCTTTGGGTCTTCAAATCCGGCGGTTGTTCCACATAAACTTCCTCTTGGATAAATCCATTCGGAAAGCACTTTTGACGTCCATTTGGAATAACCTGAAATTTTTGTAACAAGCAAACGCAAGTAATAGACGAATAGCTTCTAACCTTGCAACTGGTGCGTAAGTCTCGTCATAGTCTATTCCTTCTTCTTGCGTGTATCCCTTGGCCACGAGTCTTGCTTTATTGCGTACGACTTTTCCTTCTTCGTTCATCTTGTTTCGAACACCCATTTGGCTCCAATAACAGTTTTACCTTTCGGTTTAGATGTCAATTCCCGAGACATCATTAATATTGAACTATCGAGCTCCTCTTGCATAGCTTCGATCCAGCTTTCATCGATAAAGCTTCTTCTATGCTTTTTGGTTCAATTTCAGAAATGAGAGCAACAAGCACTAGACTCTTCACGCCTTTTTGATCTGCGGATTCCTTCATTGATTTCGCCAATAATGAGATCTTTAGGATGACTGGATTTGTGTTTCCAATTACTAGTTGATTTGCTTAGATGATGATCTCTTTCTTTATTTGAATCTTCATGAGCTTCATGATGTTGGACTTCAGTCCGAGATGCTTCTTGAGTTGAAGACTTTGGAAGGTCTAGAGTGAGTTCGAGACTCTTCATATTGAGTCCGGCTTTGGATTCATCTTGCGCGAGTCTTGGAATTTGACATTTATTGATTCTTCCACAGATTGGCTTTTCTTGTTATAGACTCTGTAGGCTTTGCTTGATGTAGAATATCCAAGGAAGATGCCTTCATCTGATCTTTCTTCAAACTTACCAACTCGATCACTTGCATTTTTCAAAATAAAGCATTTGCAACCAAACACATGAAAGTATGAAACAATAGGTTTCTTACCTTTGAATAGTTCATAAGGGGTTTTCTCAAGAATAGGTCTTAGGAAGACTCTATTGATGATATAGCATGCTGTTGAAACAGCCTTCAGCCCAAAACCGTGAAGAAATTTTGCTTTCAATTAAAAGTGTTCTAGCCATTTCTTGAAGAGATCTATTCTTTCTTTCCACAACTCCATTTTGCTGAGGAGTGTATGGAGAGGAGAATACATGTTTAAAACCAGATTCATCACACAATTTTGTGAAATCTTGATTTTCAAATTCACCTCCATGATCTGTTCTTATACTTGAAATAGCACATCCTTTTTCATTTTGAACCTTTTTAGCAAACTTCTCAAAGTACGAAAAGGTTTCGACTTACTTGCAAGAAAATATACCCGTGTAAAGCGAGAGTAATCGTCTACAATTACTAGACAATACTTCTTACCTCCAATGCTCTGGGTTCTTGTTGGTCCGAAGAGATCCATATGAAGCAACTGCAGTTCATGATTAGTAGATACATGATTTGTTTGCTTAAATGAATTTCTTACCTGCTTTCCCAGAATGCATGGAGTGCATGAATCAGACTTTTGGTATGGCAATTTGGGTAGACCTCGAACAAGCTGCTTTGATGAGATTTTGGCTAATTGCTTCATATTGACATGGCCAAGCTTTCTGTGCCATATGCTTGCTTCATCTTGGATTGAAATTAGACATTGAGATTTATTCAATTTCATGTCTAAGAGGTAGATGTTTCCATGTCTTCGACCCATGAAAGACTCAGTAGAATCTTTACTAATTCCATAGCAAATTCCTTCTTGAAAGGAGATCTTGAAACCGGTATCACACAATTGGCTAATGCTGAGAAGGTTATAGTTGAGTCCTTCTACTAGAGAAACATTGCTTATTGTGAGATTTCCAATTCTCACAGTTCCAAATCCCACGATGCTTCCTTTGCCGTTTCCTCCAAATGAAACATTTCCGCCGTTTACTTGAACAAGCTTTATGAAGCACTTTGAGTCTCCTGTCATGTGTCTTGAGCATCCGCTATCAAGATACCATTTTATCTTTCTCTTGACGGAGACCCGCATTCAAGTGAGAGTCTCAAGCTTTCTTTGGTACCCAAATTTTCTTGGGTCCTTTGGAGTTAGTAGGATAAGCATTATTGGGCCATGCTTTCTTAACAGGTTTCCAAACCATAGGATGTCTTTTTCAAAATGATCTAGACTGTTACACTTTGAACACCTTAGAGCATTTCGACCAACAGACTTTACGAAAACTTTCTTGAAATGATTTTTGTAAGCTTCTCTTGACGGTCTTTTCTTAATTCTTTCTTTAACTTTAGGAAAATCAATCAAGGGAATTGTTTCCGCTGTCATGCCTAACCCGAGACTTATTGAAATAGGGTCTTTGAACTGAAAGCACTTTTTCAAGCTTTTCGGATCCTATCGAAAATTTCTTTGAAATATTTGATAAGTCTGTTTTTAAGAAAACATTTTCTTTCAAAAGATCATCTTCTTTTTCTTTAAGAGCATAAACATTTAGGTCTAGACTTTTAACTCTTTCTTCTAAAATAACTTCCTTTTGTTTCAGAATTGAGTTTTCCTTTTTAAGTTCGGAAATTCTTTTGAGAGAAGTCTTAAGACTGAAACACGGTTCATCAATATATTTAGAGACTTTGACAGGAATTTTAAAATCACTTACCTCAAATTCACTGTGCAGTGCGAACGAAATCTGATCGAATCAATCGAATGTGCCATCAAACATATGTTGGCATATTCATTATCACTCTCTTCACATTCTCAGTATCACCTGTGTTTCGGCTTTGAGAGCTTTTCGAAACTTCTCAGCTTTTCCTCTTTTCTTTTTCGAAGAGGACGGTTGGGTCCGATGTGTCCCTTCTTTTTACATTCGAAGCAAACTACATCTTTGTTTGGTTCTTCATCATCAACGAGACTTAGTCTGCTGTCTCTGAAAACTTTGTTTCCTTGGGATGAACCTTCTGCCTTTTCTATTCAGTTTTCTGAATCTTCTTATCATGAGAGCGAGCTCTTCATCATCCATATCATCTTCGAAATCTGCATCATCGAATCGTCATTTGATTTTAGTGCAATAGATTTCTTACCTCTTGGATCTTCGTCTTCATTAATTCGTTCCACTTCGTAAGACTGAAGAGTTCCAATCAGCTCGTCTACAGATAATGGCATGATTCTTTGTGTCTCTCTTATTGAAGTCTTTATATGATTCCAATCCTTGGAGAGTCCACGCAGAAGCTTGTTCACCTTCATGGGATCAGAAATTTTTTGTCCTTGGTTCTCAAGACCATTGACAATATCTGTAAAACGACTAAACATGTCAGTTATAGATTCTCCTAGTTTCATTTTGAAGGCTTCATATTGACCAAGGAGAATGTTAATTCTGGTCTCCTTCACTCGTTCTGTCCCTTCATAGGTGATGTGTAATCTATCCCATACTTCTTTTGCTGTAACACAAGAAGATATTCTATTATATTCAGTTGGAGATAAAGCACAATATAAAGAGTAAATTGCTTTTGCATCGAGTGCTTGTCTCTTGTTTATCTCTTCCGAGACATTCCGCTGGTTTCAATAGTGTCTTTCCCTCTTTCGAGATTGATGCGAAGCGGAGTGATTCCTCTTTCCACAACGTCCCATTCCAGAGGATCCTTTGATCGAAGGAAAGCTTTCATCTTGTTCTTCCAGATGTTGTAATCCTTTCCATCGAAGTAGGGAGGTCTGGTATTGCTTTGCCCTTCCATCAGCCCCGGTGCTAGCATACTAGCCATGGATCTTTTACTCTGAAATAAAACACTTCAAACAAAGTAAGAACACGGGCTCTGATACCAATTGATATTGCTAGTATGAGTACCTAGAGGGGGTGAATAGGTATACAACGAATTTTCTTGAAGATTGCACAATACTTTAGACAGTTAAAGAATTTGCAATAATTAAATATCAATCGTGAGACTGAGTAAGGGAAAGAGAGAATTGAACACTCGGTTTATAGTGGTTCGGCTTGATTCAAGCCTACGTCCACTCTTACGCACCGACAGTAGATTGGCTGGATTCCACTATAATCAAAGAGCTGTTACAGTGTTGATCTTCCTTGAATTCTAGGTGTAGATGATCTACCACACTCTCTCAAGGTGTCACCAAATATAAACATTCTCTCGTGTATACAATTTCGCTCGAACAGTCTCGACTAATAATCAAGGGTCTTCGACTGGAATTTTTCTATCAATCACACACTTAAAACAACTAGAACGTCTTCCTTTTATACTCCTTCATGCCATCATAGCCGTTAGCACTTACCAAAGGAATTCCTCCAATCTACCCGTTGGACGGAATCAATCAAGAAGATCATCCGAGCTATTTAAGAAATCTGATGATAGCCCATCAATCCTGTTCGCCCATACAATCAGGATCTTGGTTTCCAAGAATAGAACATTCCAAGAATACTTCGTCGATCATCGGATCTTCAATCAATCTTAGATAAGAATTAAAGAATCCGAAATGAATATCCAACCAAAGAATCTTTTCCAGAGGATAGGATCGAATCCTCAACCATAGACCTCGGCTTTGGATTTCCTTCGTCACTGGATTGGAAAGACTGTCAGTGAGAACAGACTTAAGTCTTGAGTCTTGAGTCTTAAGTCTTGAGTCTTGAGTCTTAAGTCTTGAGTCTTGAGTCTTGAGTCTTGGATCTTGAGTCTCGAGAATACAAAGTCTTCAGACTTTAAACTGTCGGTCTCCGAACATCCAGACTTAGACTGATAGAAACGTTTTGTCAGCTTCAAAATATTCTGGAAAGATTTCTCCAACAGCACTTAGAATGGAAGTCTTAGCTATTCTATGAAAATTAGAGGGATTATGCACAAATTTTACGGTTCTCTCATTTAATCTATACAATTGTAATTCAAAAAAAATGGACAATTTGAAACTTAAGAATGGCAAAAACGTTTTCTAAAAAATAGCAGAATTCGACTAGTATATAATGAAAAGAAGAGCAATAAAGAATGCATAAATTGTTGTGAAAAAATAAAAAACTAGTAAAGTATTTCATCCTCTCAAAGTATCATTAGTATGTCATCACGCTAGGATCACCTTAAAGTTCTAATGTAAATCGGGATATGCATAACACTAACTCATACGTTATATGATGCACCTAAAGTGACTAGTACAATAGAAAGTCATGATCCCATTCCATTCTTGCATTGCTATGAGTCGATTTGAGCATAAAAATTACAATATTTCGTGGCAATATCTTTTATCTATTTACTCCTTGCTTATTTACTTAATAATGAGTTACAAGCATGCTATGTTCTATATTTGTTTACATGTAATGATGAGCTCGTCTCGACATGGACTTGGCACCTTGTTTTTCTACGAAAGTGGTCTTCAGATGATCACCATACGAAAGTCATTTTCCCCATTTTGTCGTGCCTTGTGGTCCATCGATTTCCGTGCACGAGAAGCTGACTTTCATGGCATATTTTAGATCTAGATAATTGGAGTTAATTTTTCATCCTTAGGTTTAAGCGTGCCTGTCTGGGCGAGGCGTTGTATAATTTTACCGACTCAAGTTATTTTTTTTTCCCATACTTTATTTGTTCGATAATCTGTTTGTTCATTTTTTTATTTGCTTGAGTACCGATGCAGGATATGTAGATACATGTTTTAAGAATGAAAATTGATTAAAATAAAAGATTGTACGAAATAAGTTTTGGAGGTAGCGACGCATGCAAAGTATTTATTCTGGTCAATCACATTCTCCATAGTTAAGAGCATATACCAAATGTAGAGTGCACAATCTTGCTCCGATACCAATTATAACGAATTTGGAGGTGTAGCTCTAATACTCGTTATTGGGTATGCAAAAGCACTATCGCGGTAAAACAAGATAGCTCGAGACGCACTAGATATACCAAAGTCCAATTAGGACTTTTCTTTTGACCATCAGATTGCACCTAGAACGATTCCAGCTGTCTTTAAAGATAGAGTCGTATAAGGACCAAAGTCCTATAAGGACTTAAACTATATAAGCTCAGGTCTTTGGCCGAGAGATAGACATCATGCAATAACTTCTCAACTGAAAAGATTTTATATGGTCCATAACAACTACATAAGCTGAGCTCAAATTGTTGATTATGTAGACTACATACTATAAAGTATTGAGTCTAAACAACTCACGGACCATGCAATAATTTATCAATTTGGCATGATGTGACATTTATCATAGAACCGCCTTATATTTTCTCTTTGGAATAAATACTCGAGTCTACTAAATGGATGTTAATCCGAAGCATCCTAATTTTTAAATTTTGTTATTCTCATGTGGGATCCATTAAGCATTTTTCATGAAGTAAAACAATGGCAAGCAAGCAATAAGCCCTATTTTAAAACTTAGCATCCAACAGACTCGATTCAAACTAACGGCGACTCCGGCGACAACTAGCATATTGATGTCTATAAGAGCCTCCTCCACCTGGTTATCCTTCGCATCCAAGCTAACCCGGCAAGGGAAGAGAAGAAATTTCGAAGGCGTCATCATTGTGATATGAGTACTAAATATCATCTCGTGTTCATCCCATCGCCGGGCCTTGGCCACCTGGTGTCGACAATGGAGATTGCCAAGCTCCTTCTGGACCGTGACGGCTAGCTCTCCATCACTGTCCTCATCATGGAGTTGCCCTTCAACTTGGAGGTTGACTCCTGTGTCGAGTCGCTCGCGGCTTCCGTCACTGTGGGTATCCGCTTCGTGATCCTCCCTCGGCGGAACACCGCCCCGTCCAGAGTGGCCTTCCTCACTAACTTCATTGAGAGCCACAAAGCTGACGTCCGAGAAGCCGTGGCTGACCTCCACACGTGCGGCTCCCCACGGCTCGCTGGGCTCGTCGTTGACATGTTCTGTTCTGCACCACGATGATCGAAGTGGCCAGCGAGCTCGGCGTCCCTTCCTATGTGTTCTTCACATCAAGTGCCGCAGCTCTCGGGTTGATACTGCACCTCCATTCGCTCCAAGACGAGCACCACATGGACCTGACCCAGCTTGAGGGCTCAGACGCCGTGCTGGACTTCCCGTGCTTCAGGAACCTGCTGCCTGCCACCAAATTATTGCCCTCCGAAGTATCCATAAATGAAGCTGGCCGGCTACTTTTTGTTGGAATTTGTGATCCAATTCTAGAAACTTCAAGATAGATTTAAGCTAGAAAATTCAAGAAAAATTCTAGAATTGTCTACAAGCTGCCATCTCTTATGTGTTTTAGAAGTTTCATCTTATGTTACTATAAAATAATAGTAGCTATTTGTAGAGAAGTCTAGAGATTTCCTCCACCGACTTTGGCAGCTATATAAAAGAGCAAGTGCTCCATGTTTTGTGTGGGAGCTAACCATAAAAACCACATCATGTAGCTCCCTCACCAACACCTCATTCAACTATTGTAAAATTATTTTATCCAACTAATAAAACTATTTCCCCATATCCATGTTCTTTGTCCTTTAATTATCCTATCTCATCCCTTGTCCATCATCTATAAACTATACCATACACTTGCACATATCACTAACCAAAAACTATAACTAATACCAAAACTATGCTTCCGCATGCGCACATCCAAAAAATTTTCTAACATGGTATCAGAGCTAGGCATATCGGATGGTTATGGGCGTTTGTCCTCACCATCCTCAACTAAAAAGGCTAGAGCCCGAGCGAGAGCCAACAGAACCAGAGCCGGAGCCAAAGCCAAAGCCAGAGCCCGAGCCAGAGCCCGAGCTAACAACTACAACTAAGAGCATTTTGATGGCCCAAGACATATGGGACATCGTTGAAGAAAGACATGCACATTCAAAGGCAAGTGCAAGTGTTTCAACAAAAGAATGCAAGGGATCGTGGAACGAAGACGGAATAAAAGGCATGGGACAAATTACAACAAAAATTTCAAGGTACGTCCGAGGCTTTATAACACAAGTCCGGAGTATCCCAAAATTGGATCAAGGGGGAGTGTTGGAATTTGTGATCCAATTCTAGAAACTTCAAGATAGATTTGAGCTAGAAAATTCAAGAAAAATTCTAGAATTGTCTACAAGCTGCTATCTCTTATGTGTTTTAGAAGTTTCATCTTATGTTACTATAAAATAATAGTAGCTATTTGTAGAGAAGTCTAGAGACTTCCTCCACCGACTTTGGCAGCTATATAAAGGAGCAAGTGCTCCATGTTTTGTGTGGGAGCTAACCATAAAAACCACATCATGTAGCTCCCTCACCAACACCTCATTCAACTAATGTAAAATTATTTTATCCAACTAATAAAATTATTTCCCCATATCCATGTTATTTGTCCTTTAATTATCCTATTTTATCCATTGTCCATCCTCTATAAACTACACCATACACTTGCACATATCACTAACCAAAAACTATAACTAATACCAAAACTATGCTTCCGCACGCTCATATCCAAAACATTTTTTAACACTTTTGAGCCACCCCCTACGGATAAGGGAAACAAGAGGTATCTTCGTAAATACATTCACCAAACTGGAACCGCATGTGGTGGAGGCCCTAGCAAGCCTCAGACCGCCCACGGTGTACCCCGTGGGCCCATAGTGAACATCAAGGTTGAGAGTAAAAGGGGCACCGAAGGTAATAACAGTTCGCAGGGTTTCGAGATCCTGGAGTGGCTCAACCAGCAGCCAGAAACATCTATCTTGTTCCTATGCTTCAGAATCTTTGGGAGCTTTGACAAGGACCAGGTGAAGGAGATTGCTCACGCGTTGGAGCAGAGCAGGCGACGCTTCATGTGGCCCCTACGTTAGCCACCTACAAAGGGCAAGCTGAAAGCCCCCCATGACTATGTGAATCCGGCAGAGGTCTTGCTCGAGGGGTTCCTAGACAGGACAGCCGGGGTTAGCAGAGTGATTGATTGGGCTCCTCAGGTCGCGATCCTAAGCAACCCAGCCATTGGAGGATTTGTGTCACATTGCGGGTGGAACTCTACCCTAGAGAGCATATGGTTTGGGGTGCCAGTTGTCACAACCCGATCTCACCGCCCATTGATCCCTCTCCATCAAGAAAAGAAAGGAAAATGTCGAGTTTAGGGGTACTTGATCACAAAAGTTCTCTCACGGCTCGCATTCCAAAAGACGTCATCACCTCGCCTTTCGGATCAAGTCTATCGTAAATTCCCTCCATGAGATCGTGAGCTCTCCCAAGCTCATACCCATGTGACAGCAGAGTATCGCGACCCATACCCACACGAGCAACACACCTCAGGAGAAGAGGTCTGGTGTGGATATTGGATCTAAAGGTACCTTTACCATGGTAACCCTCTCAATAGTACACTTCACTTATAAGGATGGCATCACTTTATCCTTTGAGGTACTCCCACATCGAGTATGCTTAACCATGGTGATTTTCATCAAAAACCTGTACCCCTTGAGACGATTTATTTAAACAATCTAGTTGTTTTAAAACAACCTAGAAATAAAACAGGAGTCACCACTAGCCTCGTTTCAAGAGTTAGCTAGAAATCCAATCGAGGGTCGGGAGTGTTCTCTCGATTCCTATGCAACCAAATATCTAGGTCTGGGCACTTGGATTACACTAATATTTCTATTAGCACATTTTCGGTACCTAAACAGTATGTTGTGTTTATCTAATGTGTCAATACATTTCTTCTTACATTTTCGAGAATGTTAGTCCTAAACTAAGCGATCATGCTTGGTTGGTCATTTTCATACTATTCTATTTCTAGAAAATAAGAAAAGAAAACAATCAATTGAATTGAGATTACGAGATAATAAGTAAACAATCAAGAAAAACAGTAAATCTACTATACAATCCTAAAAAAATATAAAAGAGAAACACAATTGAAAAGGATGAGAGGAAGAGAGGAAACTCGCAACTTGTTGAGCTTTATACAACAAATAGAACCAAAGACATATGTCGGGGGAATGAATAGTACATGATAATGGTTAGAATAGATGTCGACCTCTACTATCTTCATGCTTTCTCCATCTTCAGAGTCCTAGTCTAAACCTAATCTAGAAACCTATAACTAGGTGCATACAATGGAAAGAAACAAACATACCCATCAAAATAATCAAGAACACGACATCATGTTAAGATCAATCATTTAAAGAAAGTTCAATGCGAAAGTCAAATTTTGGGGCCTCGGGATCCACCTTTGTCTTTCATGCGAATGTCCTACTAAAACACCTACCCAATCCATTTTTGTGACTTATAGCAATTATTGACCAATTGTGTTCTTACATGGCTAATAATGCTTATAAGTCTCCTAACTAAGTGATCTATATAATCATAAGATTTTCCCTCAATAGCATGCATCAGCCCTATCATACATCTAAAAGTCACATGCATTGTGGAAATTTAAACATACATGCAAGTCTTTTGAACCTTGTTTCCCAATTAATCAAATAGATGAGTGAGTCATCAACGCATCACTTATTACCATAGTCATGCTCCAATCACAAACACATACATTTCTAAGGGATAGTGTAACTATATGTATGAGGAGTACATGTGATATTTCAAAAAACACATTTTAAAAATCATCCATGAGACAAAGTGATATCTTAGCTGTGAAAGATATTCAATTGCCAAGGCAAATCCGAGGCTCGCATAAATGCACTCACAAGCGTCACAGGCATTTTGAATACAATTCAAATTGTTACGTTCACGATGTCAAATCAGGATTTTAAAAAGATTTGAAAAGACTAGCTTGGGACTCGCATAAATATACTCACAAGCATCATGAGTATTTTGAATATGGTCCAAATCACAATTTTTCCTTAAGCCAAATCCAGTTTTGGAGAAGAACTTAATAGAAATTGTTTTTGAGAAACATCACATGTATCAAAGTATTTTTTTGAAAGACGCAATTGGAAAAGACCAATTATTTAACAACAAATATTAAATTATTTAGAACAACTTCCATGAAAATGGCATAAAGGGTATAACTAAACAATCACAATCATGTTTATATTATGAAATTTCAAAACAAGCATGTAACGACAACAAAATTGAGTAATACTCATTGACAATCTAACTATGGAAAAAAAAATTAATATGTATGACATGATAATGAACAAATTCATGAAGGAAGCTTTCCTCAACAAGCTACACATGATTTTACAAAAATCAAACAACAATCAACAGCATATCAGAAATTTGTCAAATCAGCAAAACGCTCAGCTAATATCTCAAGGATTTGTCCTATCAAAACAAGTCTAAAAATCACCACATTTTCACACAACACAGCCAATATGTTGAAAAACAAGTTTCATTAAGAGGTCAAGTGCAAAATCTTAATAAAAAAAAATTGGAACAAAAATATCTAAGGTCTGTCTACACAGGGGTTAGAATACAAGTCCGAATTTGATCTCATGTCTAAATTCTAATCTAGTTTTGATAAAAAGGAAAGTGGTCCAAACGATGAGCGATTTGTGTGAAATCAGTGGCATTGGAAACTTTTAAGTGTGCTTTTCAACTTCCTAAAAGGACTCGAGTCCAAATTAGATCAATTAGGTGCTCTAAGATCAAGATTTCAAAAGGTGCACATGTCAGTAACTAAAAATCAGAACACAAACATCTATTAATAAATCTCAAAATCATTCAAATAATGCACAAATAGCATGAAAGATCACATGTGACTTAATATTAGATGCAAAAAAAAACAATTTAGGTAATTATCTAGCCCTAGGTCGGAAAGAGAAGATGTCATACAATTCGATAACAAAATAAGATGACTCAAGATTCATGATGAAATGCTTGAGAGTTTCTTGATGAACATATGCTCTTGTGGCACAACTTTAACATGCAAAATGACACTCAAATGCAACGATACAAACATGTATTCAAATCTTGTAACATGTAATTTAAGTGTCAAGAAGATATCATCTCAAAATTTAGTTTCTAAATGTCTCAAACAAGCATGGTAAGATCCATAAATTGCAAGATTTCATTTCAGCATTGATTTCACAAAACGTGTACAATTTCAGCCATCTAAAGACATGCAAAAATCTTACAAAAAATCCTACATACAGAACATGCAATGATAAACATCTCTTGTTAAGGATTCAAAACCAAAATGTGATTGCACGAATCACAGCAAAAATGACAAAACAGTGATGTACATTTAGACTATGTACCAATGCAGCATGTTTTAACTTTAACTCATGCAATTGACCCACTTGCTAACGTCAAGACTTTACAAAGCATGCATCAATTGAACATATGTATCATGTATTTGAATATTTGAGACCAAGTAGGTGCATTTGTGGACTCAATTTAATCGAAACAGAATTTGGACCAATGCAGAATAGACTGGCCTATGTTCAGATTTAAGCAATTTTGACCTAATTAAACATATCTAAAAATTTTGAAAAAAAAAATACAGAACATGTACAACACTAATATGAGCAACTTTTATGGAGAAAATTTATTCCATAACTCAACACAAAAATGAAAAACTCAGAAATCAATACGGAACATATTGACCTAGGCTTGGATCTTAGTAGATTTGACCTAGCTAAGCACATCAAAAAATCATGGAAAAATTACAGGATATGCACAAAAGGATTTGGAACAAAAATCATGAAGGCAAGACTATCCAAAAATCATCACAAAAGGTTACACAAAATTAGTAAAGTCTCATTTCGGAGTAAAAAAGAATCAAAAATCTAACTAAACTACAGCAGAATCACTCATCTTCGAAGATATTTTTTGAGGATCAAAAAATGCTCGATCGGCGGGTACAACCTACCATTTCAAAGCTTGGGATGTCTATTATCTAATCCTAAGAGGACTCGAGTTGAAACGAGATCATTTCAGATCTCGTTTTGGTCAAAACAATAGGGCAGTCCTAAAGCTACGAAATTGCAAATTTAAGACTAATCAAGCACAATCATTCAAATTCAAACTTCAACAACTCATCAATGATCAACATATATCCCTAATATTGAACCCTAGTCTCGATCGGCTAATCCGGCCTCGCTTCACGGGGTTCAAGACCAAGAAATTACATTTTAATGCGGTTTTTCTCGATTTTGGTCGCGATTGAGTAGAACTTTCACCGAAACTTTGATTGAATCTTCACGAACCTCCTAGGACCAGATCTTGTTCAGGAGGATGATCGGCAATCAGCGTGGATCTGATTGAACTGGCCAATCGGGGAATAAACCGGCTTGATTATCGATCTTTGGTGCCACAATCGAGAAGCTGCCGAATGGAGCTATGGCCGCCTCTCTGGTAACCTATGCTAGCAATCGAGGACAAAAGGAGCTAAAGGACCTTTCAGCTGATGGCTCCGATCAAGTGGCTGTTGATGAGGGGCGAAACCGGTGGCAATTTTGAGAGAGAAAGCAAGAGAGAGAGAGAGAGAGAGAGAGAGGCTAATGAGAGAGAGATTTTCATGCATAATGAAACCCTTTCAAATAGAAGGAAAATTTCACTTATATACTCCCCAAATTAAGCGATTTCGACTGTCGATTCGATTCAACAGTCAAAATTTCAATCCAAAATGGTCAAAAATCGACTTTGAAGGCTTAATCATGATCTTGAGGTGTTGGGTAATTGATCTAGTGGATTTGATTTGTAAAAACCCGAGCCAAAATTGAGAATTGCGTCGATTAAGGGTTAATTTGCAATTTGATAAAATTCGAGAGTCAATTTGTAAAATTTCGAGAAATTGAAGGTGCAGAAGTAAAATTGACATTGAGAGCGTTCCAGAACCGGTCGTCAGAGATCAGGAACCAGCCGAAAAGGGCTTGAACCGGCCAGTCTCACCTGCTTCCGATCAAACCAATCAGACCGGTTCGATCGGATTTTGACCTATTCTTGACCAGTTTGGTCCAGTTCCAACTGCTTTGTCCACTTGGGACCCCTGTGGGTCTAAAATTTATGCAATTTGGTCTCTAAATGACCAAATTGAAAAGGAATTTTATTCTTTTTAAAAAGAAATTGGCCAATTAAGATACAATTAAGCTAATCAAATCTTATGAACATGATCTAGGGGTCTTTTATTGACCTTATTGAATGATTATTCTGAAAAAAAAAAAAATGAGTCAAAACCATGAGTGCTTTGAATTGGGCCTAAAGGGCTAAAATGGTAAAATTTACAATTCAATGGCCAAAATTGCAAATTAACTAAAATTGAACTCAATTAGTGTCACAATTGCCCTATCTAATGAGCTACCCATATGTAAAATCATTTATCTTATTCAAATTGACCTTGAATTGAAATATTCAAGCTTAGGTCAAAAATGGATCTAAGCCTAATATTAAAATTAGACCTAGATTCATGAAATTAAACCATAGCCATGAATGGGTCAATTCGAATTCTATCGATTGAAGCTTAATTGTTTGATTTTCTAATGTATGTGAGGATAAAATTCTTCAAATTGATAAGTTATTGTGTGAAATTCACAAAATCAATTTCAAATTTGGACTTATCTTAAAAAAAATGAGTGAGAAATAATCATCCATTCACAAGTTATGAAGGATCAATTTTAATCCCCTAATTAGAGCTCATAACGACAATTCGTATTTTGACTTGATAAATCGAGAAATTGAATGCGTACATATATTTCAGATAATCCCTAAACCAAATGTCAAAAATGAACTACACCTAATTATGACTAGAATAAAAGTAATTTTTATTTTTGGTTGATTTAGAACCTAAAACTGAAAATTTTAAAAATCAAAATTCTTAATCAAATTTTGTGACCACGTGGCCCTAGTATGCAGAGCAACAGCTCAACGCATTCGAGCTGGTGGTGGAGCTCGGCCTTGCGGCACAAATCAAGATGGACTATCGGAAAGATCTTGCCAAAGGGAGCAACTTCGTGACGGTAGACGAGATAGAGGGAGGGATAAGGAAGTTAATGGAGAGCCATGAGGCCGAGGAGAGGAGCAAGAAGGTGAAGGAGGCGAGCGAGAAGAGTAGGAAGGCTTTGGTGGAGGATGGCTCGTCTTACTTGTCTTCGGCTTGCTTCATCGAGGATGTTCGGAAACAATGAGCCTTCATTGGGCTAGGAGATTGGTTTGACTACTTTTATTTAATTGCTTTTATAAGTTAGTATTTTGAATCTTCGAGTACTTGGGAGTGTGTGTTGTAGTGATCTTGTGACTATAATCCATGTTAATATGTCCTAAGGAGAGAACAGATCGCCTGGGTCCGGCCATGAGCTGCCGTTCATTGTGGTGATGTCTGTTATTTACAAAAATCATAATAGATATAGAAAGTGTTCAAAAATCTATTAATATCTATGAAGTTCTATACAGCTCGAAAGAGATTTCCGTGCACTCGCACCTCTCAGTGACCCGCCTCCGATCATGGAGCTGCCATGCGAGTCTCGGTCTTGCCATTCATGACCGGACGCGATGCCTCGCCGACTCGATGGCCACGGCCACTTTCATTTCGATCAATCTCCCCCAGTTCCGGCCCATTTCCAAGACCAACCCAAGCAAGGTCCGTAACCTCTACACCGAAGGCTGCAAGCCCAACGTACTCGCCTAGTCCTGCTCAAGTCTCGACTCACCTCAGAGCTCACCAGGCTGTCCTCGACATATTCTGCGCGATGCCGAGCGACGTGGCAAGCGAGGTCCAGATCCCCATCTACGTGTTCTTCACGTTGAGTCCGGCTTTTCCTGGGCTGATGCTCCAACTCCAAATGCCGCAGGATGAGCGCAGAATAAAAGATCAGAGGAAAAAGATATGGGAGTCTGTCAGACCGCCGTGTGACCACCCCAGCCGGATACTCCGACTGAGAACGATCCTCTACGACTCCGAGGGGTCGGAAGGGACCCACCGGAGCTGTTAATCACGCTCTGGTCGCACAGCCATGGTTCATCCACCAGACTTCGGTTCCTGTCTCCTTAGGTCTCAAGGACACAGAGGTACGAGCCTATAGAACAGATCCTGTTCAAGTAAGATCGTGACCTTTTACCCTCACTCTCTTCTTTATATACCCACTATCCTTTGAGCGAGTTTCCAATGTGGGACTTTTTGAAGGTCGCCCTTAGCAAGTGTGCTCCGTGAATGGAAAAGTGACATGGATGGAATACGATTAAATAATCTTTAAGGAAAAATGGAAATAGAATCAATATAAAATTTATTTAAAGAATATTACACCTCTCCCTCCACCGGTTCCTTCTCTTTTGTTTTTCTGTCTTTTAATTGTTTAGTAGCTTGGCAAGGGAGGATTTGTATTATTTTAATTGAAGTGATCGTGTATTGTCTTCTCCTTGTCCCCCTGCTGGAGAGAGAGAGTGCCAAGCACGTTAAATGGGATGGACGGTGAGAGCCACCAAAAAGGAATCTAATCTATTATTTTAAAATAGCCGTCCCCAAAAAGCTCTAAACTTAGTCCATTTGTTTTGCGAAAAATTGATTCATTGACAACAATATATGCCTATTTACTTTCGTGAACAATGAAAAAAAAAACCCATTCATTAACACTCCATTCAAAAATCTTCATAAGTTATTTGACGTGGCATTTTCACATTGGTAAAAAATTCACATGAGCAAAGTGGCATGGAAAATTATCTACAAAAAGAAACCATTCTTCGATGTTAAAATTAGGGAAATTAGGGACAACTAACGGCAACTTTTGGACAAAGAGCTAACAAGAATAGATTTGGAACTAGAGTTGAAGCTTGAGGCAAATTGGCAATTGAAACTAAAATTGGGATTTTGTTTAGATAAAAGAATTTAAGTTTGAATTGGAACTCAACCTAAAATTAAAGTTTTTTTTATAAGATCAAGCCTCTTTAAATAGAAGAAGGGTATTAACGTGATCCAGCATTAGTCTTATAAATTATTAACATGTGATTGATTTAACAAAATTGATTTACAATCCATACAAGGCTTAATACCGTAGAAACCCTCCAACTTTAAATTTTGTCTTAATTTTTATCTTTTGTTTCATAAAAAACTTTCAACTTTAAATCCAGTCTCACTTCTCCTATAAACATTTTTTTGTCTCATAAAAAAAACCCTCAATTTTAGGTTATGTCACAATTCTATTTTAAATTTTTTTGTCCTATGAAAAACCTCCAACTTTTGGTCTTATCCCAATTTTACCCTAAAATTTTTACAATGTCATAAAAACCCATAAACCTTTACTTGAGTCACAAATCTATCCCCATAACCTTGCATCCAAAATTTATCATTAACAACCAAGAGATAGAAAACTTCCAAACACGAGTTGTCCTCGAGCGCAAGCTCTCCGACCCCAACAAGCGCAAAATCACTATGGGCAATTAAGATGAAGGGTTAATAGAGAGCAGATTTGGGACTCAATAGAAGCTAGTAATTATGAGATAAAAAAGGAGAGTAACATTGAAACTATACCTAAAGCTGAGATTTTATTATGAGACTAAAAAAAAAAGCTTATGGTAGAATTGGTATGGAACCTAAGGTTGAGGATTTTTTATGAAACAAAAAGTCTAGGGTAAATATGGGACTAGATCTAAAATCAGCGGATTTTTATGGGACAAAAAAAATTATAGTAGAATTGAGATGTGACTAAAAGTTTAAATATTTTTATGAAATGATAGAATTGAGACAAGAGGTAAAGTTTGAGGTTTTTTAGTATATTAGGCCTTTATTGGATGCTTGCTTTGAAAAACCTCCAACTTCTTCTTGGTAATCACCTGCTTCCAATTTTCCAAAACTGGCCTTCCATTTTGCCATTTGTTCATTTCCTCATTGAGTGCATGGAGCGATTGCCAGTCTTTATTTCTGAGAATGACTGCAATAGAAAATAGAGGTGTATAGATTGTCCCTTAGGACCTTCCCCTCGCAAGAGGCTTCAAGTTCTGAAGCTGAGAGCTCGCTTTGCTCTGCTTTTCTTTCTAGGTTTTGATTTTTTATTTATTTCTCTCCCGATTTAATTTGGGAGTCTTTTTTTTCTTATAAAGCCTCTTCTTTTGCTAATTGTTGTTGCTTTTTTTTTTCTCTCGTCATAGTGAATAAATCTACTTGTAACTGAAAATTTTGTGAGAAGTCATCACCAATCCATCCAGCAGGATGCTCGAGACGTGATTTTTTGACTTCTCCAAGATTTGACGGAAACTTTCATCTCCCAATTTAGGTGTAGATTTAAATATGGAGCTTTTCTCTTTTAATCTAAATCTAGATCTATAAGTTTTTTAAAAAGTGTTCGATTTTTTCCTTCAATATAAATCTAGATATGATAGTTTTTTAAAGGCGTTCGATTTGTGGTAGTTCAACATGTGGTTGTTGTTGTTTTCTTCATATGGCAATAGTGTTGAGGACTCTCAATCTAGGCACACATTGCAAGCCGTAGTTTCCAGATGAGAAGATCCAAAAGTATGCCCATCAATGACGGTTCCGATGATCAGTTTCTAATTGTTTTTTTATGCTATGACAGATCTGGTTTTTAAGGATGAGAGCATGCTTATAATCATAAGCTATACTTTTTTGTTTTTTGGGTTTTGTTTTGTTTTGTTTTGTTGGCAGTTCCTTGGAATTTGTTCTGGTTGGAAGTTTTCTATATTCATCTCATGTTTGACTAAGCTAAATGAATGACTAATAAAAAAAAAAAAAAACAAAATCAATTTCTCGACTTTATACTAAACATATAAGTTTACTCAATGTGATGGATCACAAGTTGTTTACATCGTTATAAGGAAAATCAAATCGAGGATTGAAGAAATTTCTTGGTCCCAAGTCACGATCTAGCCATGCATGGCAAAACTAGGGGAGAATTGTCCAAATAGTCCTAAACCTATTGCAGTTTTGCCAATTCAGTCCTAAACCTTTTAATTTTGCCAATTGAGTCCTAAACCTTTTCACTTTTTGTCAATTAAGTCCATCCGGCCAATTTTGGCCGGAAAATGCTGACGTGGACGCCGGCGATGCCACGTAGGATTGCCGGCGCTGATGTGGATAATTTTTAATAATATTGAAATTTTTTAAAAAAATTTTGAATTTTTTTGAATTTTTTTATTTTCTGTTTTTTTTCATTTTTTTTTTCTTTTTGGCCTCTTTCGGTGGCTAGCCACCGGCCACAGACGACGGCCGGCCACTGGCCACCGCCGGCCGTCTGGCCTCGCCCGCCACAGGCGAGGCCCGGCCGAGCGACAGCGACGCCGGGCGAGGGGAGCCCTCGCCGGGGTTCGCCTCCGCCCAGGCGAGCGTCGGCCTCGCCCGGCATCGCCCGCCACGGCGAGGCCCCGCCCGAGAGACGGCGACGCCGGCGAGGCCGCCACGGCCCCGGCGAGGCCGGCCCTCACCGAGGCGGGGTGGCCTCACCCGGCGTCGCCGTCGCCGGCCAGGCCTCACCTGTGGCGAGCAAGGCCAACCGGCCGTCGTCGTGGCCGGTGGCCGGCCACCGGAAAAGGCCAAAAAGAAAAAAAAAAAAAAATTAAATTAAAATAAAGAAAATAAAAAATTCAAAAAATTCAAAAAAAATTAAAAATATATATATTAAAATATTAAAATATTATTAAAAATTGTCCACGTCGCACCGACAGTCCTACGTGGCACCGCCGGTGTCCACACCAGCATTTTCCGGCCAAAATTGGCCGGATGGACTTAATTGGCAAGAAGTGAAAAGGTTTAGGACTGAATTGGCAAAATTAAAAGGTTTATGACTGAATTGGCAAAACTGCAATAGGTTTAGGACTTTTTGGACAATTCTCCCACAGAACTAGTCCACCGCTTTGATCGCAGCTGTGCCATCATCCCTCCTTGATCTTAATGTAAAAATGACAGATAAAAATATTATTAATTCTATCGCACCACTACATATATTCAATTTGTATATCGAAATTGATATTCCCCTTTGTAAATAAGATAATCTGGAAGTAACAATCATTCAGCATTAGTTATATTAAATTTGATTATATTCTTTGAATTATTTGTGCACTCTCAAACATCATGCCCTTAAACTCCAGCGTGTTAGATTTTGCCTTTATGTATGTCTATTGAGTGTTCCATTAATCTTACAAGATGTTGGCCTGGCCTGTAAGGGATTCGCTCTATCAACCGTTCGATGCAGCCTTCCTCGTAAAACCGTGTCATCCGATGGGCAAGGAGGGACTGATTATGCGGGTCCCTTGCGCTTCACATGGAGTCAAATCAAATTTACACTTTCGACTAAAGCTCAATTTCTCTAAATTTGCTACTCCGAAATTCTATCTACTCTTCCCTTCTCCATTGCACGCCGAGCAAGATAGGAGGGCCCTAACTTTCAGAAGCCGGAATGTGAACTGCAATGGACGCAAGAGAGAAAAAGGACAACAAACCTTGGGAGAGGGGAAAGCGAGAGCAAAATGAAATTCATTCAAACTCGGAGATCGAGGAGGGGCAAGGATACGAAAATCTACCATATGGAGTTTTACAAATGATGTCTTCTCGAACACATTCTATATTCGTCGTTACCTTTGCAGATTACAGCTCGCGGGCCAAACCCAAATTGACTGGTTCCCCATAAAACCCGTCAAGGGTCGACGAAAATCAACGTGGATTATAGCCACTGACGCACCAGAAAAATCAAACATGGTTTCTATAGCCACAGAAACCCTAAAACACGCCCTCCAAGTAATCATTGAATCAAAATACCAAGAGTGCTCAACCTACCACCCAACCCTGTCTCTAGCTAAATAAAGGCTCATCGACTACAGACATCCTCAATGAAGCGAGCCAGAGACAAGTAAGAAGAGCCGCCCTCTATCAAAGCCTCCCTACTCTTCTCGCTCGCCTCCTTCACCTTCTTCCTCCTCTCCCCATCCTCCTCACCCTCCATTAACTTCCTTATCCCTCCCTCTATTTCGTCCGCAGTCACAACGCCATCACTACCTTTGACGAGATTTCTCCGATGATCCATCTTGATCTCTGCTGCAAGGCCGAGCTCCACCACCAATTGGAACGCGTTGAATTGTTGCTCTGCATGCTGGGGCCACACAGCGATCGGCACGCCGAGCCATATGCTTTCTAAAATGGAGTTCCACCCACAGTGCGACACAAACCCTCCGATGGCCGGGTGGGCCAGGACCTTGACCTGCGGGGCCCACCCAATCACTTTCCCGACCCTGGTAGTCCTATCAAGGAACCCCTCGGGCAGGACCTCTGCGGGATCTGCATAGTCACGGGGGGCCTCCAGCTTGTCCTTCGCCGGTGGCTGTCGTAGGGACCACAGGAAGCGGTACCCGCTCCGCTCCAATGCGTGGGCAATCTCTTTTGCCTGGTGCTCGTCGAAGCTCCCCTTGCTCCCGAAGCACAGGAACACCACTGACGCATCTGGCTGCTGGTCGAGCCAGTCCAGGATCTCGAAACCCTTTTCGCTCTCTGCCTTGATGTTCAGTATGGGTCCCACGGAGTACACCGCAGGTGCTCCTAGGCTGGCCAGAGCATCCACCGCGCGTGGTTCCAGCTCAGCGAATGTATTTACCAAAATTCCCTTGGTTTCCCTATACCTCAGGACGAGGTCCAAGAGTATCCGGCAGTCTTCTTCTATAAACACATCCGAGGGCAAGAACCTGGCGGCAGGCAGTGGGTTAACGAAGCACGGGAAGTCCAGCTCGGCGTCGGAGCCCTCTAGCTTGGTCGGGTCCATGTGTTGCTCGTCTCGGAGAGACTGGAGGTGCAGCACGACTCCGAGGAACGCCGCGCCCGACGTGAAGAACATGTAGGAAGGGACGCCGAACTCGACGGCCACATCGATCATCGTGGTGCAGAACATGTCAACGACGAGCCCGGTGAGCCGTGGCGAGCCGCGGGCAGAGAGCTCAGCGACGGCTTCTCGGACGTCGGCTTTGTGGCTCTCCATGAAGTGATAGATGAAGGCCCGGCGAGACGTCCTCGGGGAGTGGCTTCGCCTGGGGACGTGGACAAAACGGATCCGGGCAGCGACGGAGGCGGTGAGTGACTCGATGCGGGAATCAATCTCGGAGTCGAAGGGGAACTTCATGATGAGGACGGTGATGGAGAGCCGATCGTCGCGGTCGACGAGGAGCTTGGCCATCTCCACCATCGACACCAGGTGGCCGAGGCCCGGAGATGGGATGAACACGACCTCTGATTCAGTACTCATGAAGACGATGATGCCTTCGAAAATTCTTCTTTTCCTAACTGAGTTCACTCGATTGCAAAGATGATAGCGAGTTGGAGGCTCTTACGGACTCAGTTAAAGGGAAGGAAGAAAGCACGCAACATGATGCGAATAGGAAAAGAAGAATATAATTAAAGGTGTTTTAACAGATAGTGAAAATAAAATATATTCCCTATTTTTTAATTATTATTTCGTACCATTAGTGCGATTCGGAATATTTTAAGTGGAAAGTTCTTTACCTTCAATAATGATGTGTTATTTTACCATCAACACCTCCCCTCTTAACTATTCTTAACGTCTCTATAGAAAATTCTATCTATTATTGGGTCCTCTATATTTTACATAAATATATCACACGAACGATTCAAGTAAAATCGAATATATAAACGGTTATGTGAGCAAGAAAATCCATCGGACCAAATTGAGAAATACCAAAAAAAAAGAAAAAAAAAGAATTGAACGCTATTTTTATTATAGACATTTTGTAGATCAAAATAATTTTGAGACTCATTCATGCCCATTTGGCCAAGAGGGCCATACAACCAGCACCGAACAGGAGGAAGCAATTGCACAGCAGCTGGAGCCTCCCATTCCCCTGCACCTTGGCGCTCATGAAGTCCGCCGCCAGCAGGTCGACGAGCGCCATGTAGACCAGGATGCCGGCGGACGCGGCGTTGAAGACACCCTCGATGATCAGCGCCCTCTGGCTGCTCTCGTCGTACGTGTCGGATATCCCGATACCGATGGCGATCCCAGCCGGCGTGGTGAGGGAGAAGAAGAGGGCCATTATTATTGTTGTTCTTGCCTTGAACTTGGCCTTTGCAAAAGAAGCAGGGGAAAATCAACAGACTGATTAATCAATGTATAAATAATGATAATTATAATTCATTCTTTAAAAAATAATGATAATAATAATCCCTGTGCCAGGACCCACCCGCACCTACTTTAAGTCAACGGAGGCAAAAGGTCAACGACATTCTCTCGACATGATGTACGTAGCTTAATCATTTCCATAGTTTATTTTCCTCAAGCAGGCAAATTAGTTGCGAGATTGAATTGAGATCGGAAGCCTCAGGAGGAATCCAAATGCACCAATTCGTAAGCCACCCTTTTAAATCGTATCATGAAATGCAGGTTGAGTATTCTTAAGAACACTTTTTAAGTGCAATGAAGAAACGAAGCGCGAAGTTACAATTGCATAGGTTTTACAGGAAATTTCCTTTCACCTTCCCTTGATTTCGGGGTCGGTGGCACATTAAAATTTAGAGCTTTCAAAAAGATGCATGTACCGTTCACATGCCTTTTGGGGAGACAAAAGTGCCATATTTTATTCTTCAATTCTATATTAAACGCCTTTTTCCTCCTTAAGTCAAAGAAACAACGCATCAAACCCATAAAAAGGCAAAATTTCCTATACAAAATGTTATGTCGCGTTCGATGCCACAGACGAGGTATGCATGCATCACGAATTTAATCAAACCGTGTTCGAGTTATTGCCACGCATTTACGCTATGACATCTCAATATTGTTCCCGCAAACAAGTGGTCTCTTAACGATGGATAAAACCCGACTTAAATTCAACCAGCTCAAAATTATTATAATCTCGAAACATTATCAAGGCATTTATAGAGAAAAAGAAAAGAGATTAAAAAAAAAAAAAAGTGGGAAAGCTCGTTAGGTCAAAATGAATGAAATAAATGACTTATTACTTACCTGAGTGATGCATCCGCCGAGCCCCATGCCTTCAAAGAACTGATGGAAAGTCAAAGCGGCCATCAGTGGCTTCACCGTCTTTGCGCTCCCGGAAGTCCCCAGCGAAATCCCTATAATCACCGAGTGCACCACGATCCCCAGCTCCAACACCTGTTTATATTATCATTTCGCCCCCCCGAAAAACACCATATTTGCATTCAGATCCTCGGTGTGAAGTTTTGGAGAGAGAACCTACAGAATTGAAAGAAGTTGGAAGATTTCCCGTCACCTGCGATACGACTCTATGGCGGAGAAGCTCCGACGTGCCCGGCTCTTGACTCTGATATGCGGAGCCGTGGGCGTGCCCGTGAGTCGCGTGGGTGTGCACGTGCAGATGCCCGGCGTGATCGTCGCCGGCGGTGGCAGCGGCGTCGCTCTCCTCGTCCCCCTCGCTCACCGCCGGGCGAGCCTTGCTGAAGTGGGACCTCGTGTAGTAGGAGGTCGCGTAGGTGTCCACCATCAGCGTCCCGATCGCGGCGACCATGGCCACGAACCCCGCGAAGGGGAACTTGCCCCAAGGGTTCTCGTCGAGGCACGGCGACGTCAGGCTGTCGAACGCGTCGGGGAGGACGTGGATGAGGCCCGTCGCGAGGATCACCCCGGCCGCGAACGCCTTGACCAGGAAGAACACGTCCTTATCGGGGCGCAGGGCCGGGACGACCTTCCCGAGCAGCGGGATGCACACGCCGACCGCGCCTGCGAGGAGGATGGCGGCGATCGCGCCCACTTTGTACTTAAGCGCCTCGCTCTTGTTGCGCCCCCCGTCGGCAGCACCGTCGCACGTGCAGTCCCCGAGGACGAGCGAGGGGAGAAGGACGAGAACGCACAGTATCAGGAACCGACACGAGCTACGCCGACCCGGCTCGCCTGCCATCGCAATTCGATACCCGAGATATCAAGAAGACGAAGAACGCGACGCGAAAAGAGACCGCCTTGCTGGCTTGTCGAGAGCGAAAGGGAAAACGCCTCGTGAGGCTCGAGACACGTCCGCGAGCTGTATAAGGATCGGTGTTGCATCAGCCGTCCACGAAAAGGACTCTGTGCTGCTACTGCTGCTGCCGCTGTCGCTGCCCAATGGAGCAAAGATGAGGACACCTTCTGGCCAGTTTTAATGTGACAAAACAGCTTGGATCTCTATTTTGTATGCATCTGGGTGATGAAATAGTCGTCTGTTCAATGCAATTATTATTATTATAATATCCGCCACGGAGGCATTTTTCTGTAGAAGGGACAGAACGTGGAAGTTGGCATTTATCTGTAGCAGTTCGAGTGTCGTAACAATGTCGACATAACTGATCTCGAGGGGGCAGCAGATTTCAAAACCCAACCACCGCCGTGCTCCAGTTTAGCGGCTTGCATCTGCTGAAAGTCAACGCTTTGCGAGTGCCCCGATCTAACAATCGATCTAATAATCGCTTGCTATTTTACAAAGAAATTAGAGAAGTAGAGAGTGTTTGCCTGAGAGATTCGATGAGCGACGAACGCATCAATGTTACTCGAAAAAGCATGGCATCTCGTGTTTGATTCCTGCTTGGTCCAGCTACCTGGGGTTGGA
This sequence comes from Eucalyptus paniculata subsp. matutina, assembly GCA_017140255.1. Lineage (NCBI taxonomy): Eukaryota > Viridiplantae > Streptophyta > Magnoliopsida > Myrtales > Myrtaceae > Eucalyptus > Eucalyptus paniculata. The sequence continues at coordinate 10,727,566 of CM029435.1, forward strand.
TTGTAAAGAAGTGAGATCGGAGCAGTGAGGCGGGTTTGATCCGGCAGGCTGAAAAAAAAAAAGGAATTTTTTTTCATTTATTTGATGTAAAAAATGGTGGGCTAGAATGGGTTCAAACACTAGCTGGAGGAGGGCGGAAGAGGGAGGCCGGGTGACGTTTAAGACAAATCAAACGTTTGATGCGCAATCAAAGCTGTACAAAATGAGTAATTTAAGGAGGTACGTACGGAAGGATTTGATAATGCTGTGTCTTATGTCATGGGCTTTAGTAGATCTTCATTCCAATGACGCAACTCCAGTCCCATGCACTTTCCTTCCGAAAATCTTTTCTTGTTTCCACTTATTTCATTGAAAGGAAAATATTTTTTAAAAAATAATCATTTATATTATATGAAATAATCGGACGATAAAAAGTATTTTCATTATCGATAATAAATTTATATTTAAATAATTTATGAACGATGAAAATATTTTTCTTTCATTTATTTCGATAAACGATACAAGTGATCATTTTTAAGAAATGTTTCTCAAATAACTCATTTTTTGTAAAATAAGCACACTTTATGTGTCTATCTTTTGCGTCGATGCTATTTCAATTAATAAGTTGATGAGGTCTCGAAAAGAAAGGAAAAGCAGAGATACCCAAAAAATCATAGCGAGCATCTCCTCCCTTCATATTGTGAGTCCAAATTGAAGTGAGGCACGCTCTATACAGTGAGATACAGTGACCAAAAAAAGTAGGATCTATAGAATGGGATAGAAAATTATTTTGTGGATTGGAATGTTAGTAGGCAGTACGAATTCTCAAATTTCTCAAACACAGTTGTTTCTGTATGTCGATTCGGTAGATACAAAGTCAGTCGTGACTAGATTCAATATGTCGATTCGGTAGATACAAAGTCAGTCGTGACTAGATTCAAGGAGATCGAGAAAGTCGATCCCTCTCTTCACAAAAAAAAAAAAAAAAATTGTGTTGATTGCTTTTATTTATCGGTCCATAGCAAGTCAACCGTGAGCAGAGTAGGAGAAGAAGAACAAGTGGATCCCTCCCTCGACAGAAAATATATATATATAAATATATATGTGTGTGTGTGCGTACGCTTGTGTGTCATGAGATCACTGAATTCTTCTTTTTCTCGACCATCATTAATCAAAGAATTGTTGAAGTGTGAGCTTTGACCCATGTCATGACATCATTGCAAAGGAGTTTGATAGTGAAAGCCTCCAAACTTGGTATGAACGGATACCTATTTACCAAACAAACCAAACTCATCTTTTTTGGGTCAATGACTGGCAGTTACATCTTTGTTACAAATCATTGTATACAATGGATGTGTTTGGTTGGACTTTTGGAGAAAACTTTTAGAAAAATATAAAGGATTTTAAGTTAAATGAATTTTTCAAAATGCTAATTATGTTTGTTAAACTGTAATATGAAAGTCCATTGTGAAGTATCTTTAAGCAAAATATTTGAAAAGATCATATTTAGAAAAGACTTTTGTGATTGAAAAAAAAAATTGTCAAAGGAAAAATAAAAAAGTTGGTCAACGAGAGTAGGTGGCCGTCGGCCGTTGGCGATTGAAATCTATCGTTGGCGACCGACATATGAGGTTGGAAGACCTCAGAGGCCCCCGGAGACAACTGGCGAGGGCCGCCTAGGATCGTGTCCCTCAGTAAAGGCGCCAACAAGTGGTTGCGACCTCACCGCGACCCAAATCTAGGTTGCACCCAGCAAGGTCACACTGGGTCGTCGGAGGTCGCACAACCTCGTTGCAACCCAAATCTGGGTCGCTGAAGGTGGGTCGCACGACTGGCGACCCAACAACCCAAATTAGGGACGCGCCCAATGAGGTCACGCAACCTCGCAGCAACCTAGATCTAGGTTGCCGAAGGTGGGTCGCACAATCAATGACCCAACAACCCAAATTCGGGACACGCCCCATGAGGTCACTTTGGATCGCCAAGGGTCGCTTGACCGCCTGTCCTTTACTGACGACCACTCATAACCATGCCGGTCTTGTTCAACGGAGAAGAAGAAGAAGATGAACAATAGCTCGAAAAAGAAGATAAACAGTATATTGGCATGCCCACAAGGCAAAAGCTGAAGGCACCCCCTTACCTGCCTTGAGCTTTTAGCCTTTGAAAGGCTTGCATTTGGGAAACACGATTAAAAAAAAATTGTCAAACACACTCCATTTAGCCTAAAGGACTTTGGATGCTCAAGGGGCTTTGGGAAAGCCTTTCCCAAACACACCCACAATGACAAAAGGGGCATTGCGATTACTCTATTCAGATTTTTTATATAAAACCTTTCTTTTTTATAATTCAACAAAACTATATGTGAAATCTGATGATACAGCACATGTAACCCTCATTCCTTACAAATAGTGAATGTCGATTTGAGAAAAAAAAATTATTTCCAAACTACTAAAAATAATTTCTAAGTCATTTTCGTAGTTGAAACAAACACTAGACGATATTGCCAGTTTGTTGTCCAAAAATACTCAGATAGCCAGTCATTCTAATGTAAATAAAATTAATATAATTTCTCCCCAACATATCAGCTTTATCTTTTCTTTTTTTATTTTTTAATAGTAGTTTAGATCCCTTCTCTTAGTCTTGGGCGTTCTTTTCACTAATTGGGGGCCATTTGAACTATAATCTATGCATAGAATTGTGGCTGAAATACAACGATTAAAATATTTTGAGTCCAAAACTAAAACCCATTACATGGGAAACATAAATTTAACAAAACGGATTTCGAAGTTTGATGAGGAAACTTTCCCCAAGTTAACGACGCGTGGCGCCGTTGTTGCCTAAGGGCAGGTGGATCGTGTGCTTTTCGTTCATATTAAGAACATAATTTAATTTGACGTGTCAAAGTTGACCATTCAATTATAGTAATGAAAATCGAAGTATTGGTTTTCTAGTTGGAGAGACTGTAGGAAAAAATGCTTTGGATTGGGAAGAAATAGAATCAGATTTTGAAGCGTGATGACTATCTTTAATGAATTATTTTCCCCAAAACATTGTTGATGGTTACTGAAAAAATAAAAATAAAAATCCTACAAGATGACAATTCTGATATATCTCTAGGAACTCTCAAAGGGAAACAATTTAAAAGAAAATTAAGCTTTGTTATAAGGAATGAGCCCCACAATAATTTATAATTATTTATTATTTAATTTTGATGGTCCAAAATGAACTATTATTTTCACAGTAGATTAAAAACTATCACGTAATCATTTTTCAAGAAAATTCAACAAGACTTGATTAACATTAAGTCCAAAAAAAATGATGTATTTATGTCTATCTTTTGAGCACAAGCAACTCTTCTAAAAAGGTTGCAAAATGAATGGATACACTAGAAAGACAAATTGAAAAGTGTGTAATTTGTCATGCACCCGCACACAAGTATAGCGAAGTCTAGTCCACGGCCTATTGTATTTATATGAATTAGTTAAAAAAAAAAAAATCCACAGTGATATAGTGGCCTATGTACTCTTAATTTTCTTATGTGGGACAAGAAAAAACACAATTTTATTTGTTCTACAAATAAAGCGTTAGCAATATTAGGATATTAAAATATTTTTTATAGATATTTAGGATTCTTTTCTCTAATTTTCAATATCTATTTTGATTATACATATATGATTTGATTTCCTTTGATTTTCTCTACCTAAGCCTATAAATAGGCTCTCCATGTACTCTTTTTAATATATCGAATTATACAACAAATTTCTCAATTCTCTATTCTACTTTATATTTAACTTGGTATTAGAGTTGAGGCAATCCTAGTACACCTGGTGCACTTAAGAAATTTCCCAGTTTTTTTCTCCTTTGCACCCATGCATTCAAGCAAATAAATCCATCCCCGCCACTTGAGAATGTTCAGGCAAGTGCATCATTCCCATCTAAGTAAGTGCGATGGTAGTTGTGTTACAACATCTCTGACGCGTCATTAAGTTGAGTTTTTCTTTCTACAGAGGTATTTTTCGACATAGCAAGGACATGTCCTCACACAATAACTTTTTCCTCAACAAAGCTTGGCTTATTCTGCTTGCTGCACCCACGCCAACCGTATCAATCGTGTTTAAATTATTGTCTCGATAGCAAAGTCAACCGCAAAAAGTGTATGCCACTCGACTCCAATACCTTCAATTCTTGGCTTTTCACTTCTCGTTTTGAGAAGCTGGCTCTACCGCTAGATTCGTTGATGTCAGACAATCAACATATTGAAATCTTCTTGTCAGCAGAAGCTAGAGCAATCACATGCACGACCACGCGCTACCTCACCTTGGATCTGTTGAGCTCATTTTAATTGAAGATTTTGTGACATTGTTCAAAATATTTTTCAAACTCAAATTAATGTGTTTTAATTCAAATTGCGTTTGAGGGGTGGATGTTAGCAATATTAGAAAATCAAAATATTTTTTAGAGATATTTAGGATAATTTCTTTGATTTTCAATATCTATTTTGATTAGGCATATCTGATTTTATTTCCTTTAATTTCTTCTATGTAAGCTTATAGATAGGCTCTCCATGTACTCTTCTCAATATATCAAATTATATATAAAATTTATCTATTCTATTTTATACTTTTCATTTAACTCAAACAACCAAGAAGAGCCGCACCTCCAGTCTCTCCAAGACGAGCAACAAATGGACCATGCTCAAAGGCTCTAACACCAAGCTAGACTTTCCATGCTCCGCAAACCCATCGTCCATGGCCAAATTCTTGCCCTATGAAGTTTACGTGAAAGAAGACTCTTTGATAGACTTTGTTAGCCGTATGCCCTAAAGCAACCATGTAATAGTTACATGTTATGGATTATTTAATGGCAAATAAGGTTTTTCATTCATCGTCCAATTTATATCAATGAAGTCCATAAGATCAGTTACAATTGAAGCCATTCTTAAGGTGTTAAGAATATATGTGACAAGTTTACATTTATGTTAAATCTTTAAACAGTTCCTGGTCGATGAATTATTGATGGGATATTGATGATCTTGTTGAGACCGGTGTGTTCTCAAGCTTTACTATTCAGTATTGGATACTTAAGGGGATGATGAGTCACAAGTCATTGGGTATTGTGATATCCGAGCTAGAATACAGTTGCTTGTCTTAGATAAGTTCAATGAACATGACATACATAGAACAATTGGTGACATGGAAGCTTTTAGTAGGGTCAATGTCTGATCGTTCATGCTTTGATTAGGTGTAAGATCGTTAGACTTGAGGCACGATGCCAACTTGTATGTTGGATGGCCGTGGCTCACAAGCGCGCATATTAACGTTTTGTCGAACTGTCTCTGTACTTGATGGTCATAATTTGTTCAAATACGAAGGCCCATGCATGTGCAATATGAAATCTGTTTTCTAGTTATATATGGAGATACAATATTGATATCATATGCGATCTAATCATGGCATTGTATTGAAATCTTTGGCCGAGATTGTAATCGATAATGAATGGTTCATTTTTCAAAGAAATACATGTAAATTAGATTTATGCATACGGTCGAATTGGTGACTTGACCAATAATATGCTATCTAGTCGTGCTTCGGTTTCGCGGCTTAGATCTGCTGAAAGTCAACGCTTTGCATGTACCCCAATCTTATAATTGATCTAATAATCGCTTCCCATTTTACAAAGAAATCAGAGAAGTAGAGAGAGTGTTTGCCCGAGTATCGAGAGATTCGATGAGCGATGAACGGATCGATGTTACTCGAAAAAGCACGGCGTCTCGTGCTCAATTCCTGCTCGGTCCAGCTACCAGGGGTTGGATTGTAAGGAAGTGAGATCGGAGCAGTGAGGCCGGTTTGATCCAGCGGGCGAAAAAAAGAAAAAAAAAAAAAGGAATTTTTTTTCATTTACTTGATTTAAAAAATGGTGGGCTAGAATGGGTTCAAACCCTAGCTGGAGGAGGGAGGAAGAGTGAGGCCGGGTGATGTTTAAGACAAATCAGACGTTAGATGCGCAATCACAGCTGTGCAAAATGAGTAATTTAAGGAGGTACGTACGGAAGGATTTGATAATGCTGTGTCTTAAGTCATGGGCTTTAGATCTTCATTCCAATGAAGCAACTCCGGTTCCATGCACCTTCCTTTTGAAATCTTTTCATGGCTTCACTTGTTTCATTGAAAATAAATAATTAAGAAAAAATTTTTAAAAATAATCACTAATATTATATGAAATAATTAGACGATAAAAATATTTTCATTATCAATAATAATTTATATTTAAATATTTTTGTGGACAATGAAGATATTTTTCATTCATTTATTTTTATAGACGATACAAGTTATCATTTTAAAAAGAAATATTCCTCTAATTATTCATTCTTTTATCAAATAAGCACACTTTATGTGTCTATCCTTTGTCACTATGCTATTTCAATTAATAAGTTTGATGACATCTTGAAAAGAAAGAAAAAGTGGAGATGCCCAAAAATCGTAGCGAGCATCTCCTTCCTTCATATTGTGAGTCCAAATTGAAATGAGGCATGCTCTATACAGTGACCAAAAAAAGTAGGATCTATAGAACGGGATAGAAAATTATTTTGTGGATTGGAATGTTGGTAGGCAGTACGAATTCTTAGATTTCTCGAACACGGTTGTTTCTACTGTCGATTTGGTAGATACGAAGTTAGTCGTGACTAGATTCAAGGAGATCGAGCAAGTCGATCCCTCTCTTCAAACAACAGAAAAAAATAAAATAAAATCGGGTTGATTGCTTTTATTTATCAGTACATATAAAGTCAACCGTGACCAGAATAGGAAAAGAAGAACAAGTTGAACCCTCCCTCGACAGAAAATATATATATATATATATATGTGTGTGTGTGTGTGTGTGTGTGTGTGTGTGTGTGTGTGTGTGTGTCCTGAGATCACTGGATCCTTCTTTTTCTCGACCATCATTAATCAAAGAAATTGTTAAAGTGTGAGCTTTGACCGACATCACGACATCATTGCATAAGAGTTTGATAGTGAAAGCCTCCAAACTTGGTGTGAACGGATACCGATTTACCAAATAAACCAAACTGATCTTTTTTGGTTCAAGGACTAGCAATTATATCTTCGTTACAATAAAATATATATATCTCATCCGGCCCACCCTAGAGATCATTATATACATAGGGTGCGTTTAGTTAGACTTTTGGAAAATACAAAGGACTTTAAATTTAAAGAGTTTTTCAAAATGCAAATTATGTTTGTTAAATTGTAATATGAAAGTCTATTGTGAAGTCCCTTTGAGGAAAATTATATTTGAAAAAATTATATTTACAAAAGACTTTTTGTAATTTTAAAAAAATCATCAAAAGAAAAATAAAAAACTTGGCGGTGAGGACCGGTTTGCCAGCAATCGAAATCTATTGCCAACGGTTGACAATGAGGTTGCCAGACCTTAGCAGCCCCCTGAGACAACTGGCGAGGGCCAATTCAGGTTGGGCGACCCCCGAAGACCACTGGTGAGGGCTGCCTAGGGTCGAGCAACCCCTAGCAAGGGTGCCAACAAGTGGCTACGACCTCCGTGCAACCTTGCCATGACCCAGATTTGGGTCGTCCTCGATGAGGTCGCACAACCTCCAGCAATCCAAATCTGGGTCACAGCGAGGTTGCACTAGGTGATGAAAGGTCATGCGACCTCCTCGCAACCTAGATTTGGGTCGCACGACCAACAACCCTGCGACCCAAATTTGGGACACGCCCGACGAGGTCACGCAACCTTCGACAATCTAGATCTAGGTCACCGGAGGTGAGTCATACAATCAGCGACCCAATGACCCTAATTTGGGACGCACTCGGCGAGGTCGCACTAGGTCACCAAGGGTCACCTAATCATCTGTCTTTCACCGTCGACCACTCACAGCCATGCCGATCTTGTTCAACAAAGAAGAAGAAGAAGATATATAGTAGCTCGAAGAAAAAGATGAACAGTAGCTCATCATACTCACAAGGCAAAAGCTCAAGGCATCCCCTCACCTGTCTTGGGCTTTCAGCCTTTGGAAGACTTGCATTTGGGAAATGCAATTAAAAAAAAAATTGCCAAACACACTCTATTTAGCCTAAAGGACTTTGAACGTCCAAGGGGCTTTGGGAAACCATTTCCCAAACGCACCCACAATGACATATGGGGCATTATGTTTACTCTATTCAGATTATTTCTATAAAACCTTTCTTTTATATAATTCATCAAAACTATAGGTGAAATTTGATCATATAGCACATGTTGCCCTCATTCCTTGCAAATAGTGCATGTCGATTTGTGAAAAAAAATTTAAAAAAAAAATTCTTTCTAAACGACTAAAAATAATTTCTAAGTCATTTTCGTAGTTGAAATAAATACTAGACGATATTACCAACTTGTTGTCCAAATACTCAAATAGCCAGTCATTCGAATGTAAATAAAATTAATATAATGTCTCCCCATCATATCAGCTTTATCTTTTCTTTTTTAAATTTTTTAATAGTATTTAGATCCCTTCTCCTAGTCTTGGGCCTTTTTTTCACTAATTGTGGGCCATTTGAACTATAATCCATGCATAGAATTGTGGCTGAAATACAAAGATTAAAACATTTTGGGTCCAAAACCAGAACCCATTAACTATATTAGTTCTTTACATGGGGAACATAAATTTAACAAAACGGATTTCGAAGTTCGATGAGGACACTTGCCCCGAGTTAACGACGCGTGGCGCCGTTGTTGCGTAAGGAGAAGGTGGATCGTGTGCTTTTCGTTCATATTAAGAACATAATTTAATTTGACGCATCAAAGTTGACCGTGTAATTATAGTAATGAAAATCGAAGTATTTGTTTTCTAGCTGGAGAGAGGATTGGGAAGAAATAGAATCATATTTTAAGGCGTGATAACCCTATCTTTAATGAATTATTTGCCCTGCAACATTGCTAATTGTTATTGAAAAAAAAAATCCTACAAGATACAACAAAATTCCAGACAACAATTTTGATATATCTCCAGGAACTCAGGAACTCTCAAAGGGAAACAATTGAAAAGAAAATTAAGCTTTGCTATAAGGAGTGGCCCCACAATAATTTATAATTATTTATTATTTAATTTTTGTGGTCTAAAATAAATTTTTATTCTCAAGTAGATTAAAAACTGTCACGTAATCATTTCTTAAAAAATTCAACAAGACTTGATTAACATTGAGTCCAAAAAAAATTGATGTATTTATGTCTACTTTTTGAGTGTAAGTAACTCTTCGGAAAATGTTGCAAAATGAATAGATACATTTAGAAAGACAAATTGAAAAGTGCACAATTTGTCATGCACTTGCACGCAAATATGGTGGGGTCTAGTTCACAGCCTATTGTCTTCATTTGAACTAGTTAAAAAAACATCCATGCTGATATAGTGACCTATGTGCTCTTAATTTTCTTATGCGAGACAAGAAAAAGCATCATTTTATTTGTTTTACAGACAAAACTGTTAGCAATATTAGGATATTAAAAAAAATTATAGATATTTAGGATATTTCCTCTAATTTTCAAAATCTATTTTGGTTATACATATGTGACTTGATTTCCTTTTATTTCCTCTATCTAAGCCTATAAATAGGCTCTCCATGTACTCTTTTGAATATATTGAATTATACAACAAATTTCTCAATTCTCTATTCTACTTTATATTTAACTTGGTATTAGAGTTGAGGCAATCCTAGTGCACCCGATGCACTCAAGAAATTTCCCAAATTTTTTCTCCTTTGCACCCATGCATTCAAGTGGATAAATCTATCCCCGCCACTTGACAATGTTCAGGCAAGTGCATCATTCCCATCTAAATAAGCACAATGGTGGTTGTGTCACAACGTTTCTAACGCGTCACTAAGTGGAGTTTTTCTTTCTACAGCAGTATTTTTCGACGTGGCAAGGACATGTCCTCACACAGTAACTTTTTCCTCAACAAAGCCTGGCTTATTCCGCTTGCTGCAGCCACGCCAGCCGTATCAGCCGCATTTAAGTTATTGTCTTGATAGCAAAGTTGACCACAAAGGGTATATGCTGCTCAACTCTAATACCTTCAATTCTCGGCTTTTCACTTCTCGTTTTGAGAAGCTGACTCTACCACTAGATTCGCTGCTATCAGACAATCAATATATTGAAATCTTCTTGTCAACGGAAGCTAGAGCAATCACATGCGCCACCACGCACTACCTCACCTTGGATCTATTGAGCTCATTTTAATTGAAGATTTTGTGACACTGGTCAAAATATTTTTCAAACTCAAGTTGACGTGTTTTAATTCAAATTGCGTTTGAGGGGTGGATGTTAGCAACATTAGAAAATTAATATATTTGTTAGAGATATTTAGGCTAATTTCTTTGATTTTCAATATCTATTTTGATTAGGCATATCTGGTTTGATTTCCTTTAATTTCTTCTATGTAAGCTTATAAATAGGCTCTCTATGTACTCTTCACAATATATCAAATTATACAGAAAATTTCTCAATTCTATTTTATACTTTTCATTTAACTCAAACAACCAAGGACTGCACCTCCAGTCTCCAAGACGAGCAACAAATGGACCAGGCTGAAAGACTCTAACACCAAGCTAGACTTTCCATGCTCCGCGAACCCATCGTCCATGTCTAAATTCTGTCCATGGCCAAATTCTTTCCCTGTGAAGTTTGCGTGAAAGAAGACTCTTGGGTAGATTTGACCGACGCCTTGAGGTTTGGGGAAACCGAGGGCATTTTCGCTGAGTCAGAGCTGCACAGGACGGGGGCCTTGGCAGGCCTTAGAGCGCCCACGATGTACCCCATGGGCTCCATACTGAACATCAAGGGGCCAGAAGGTAATAATAGTCCGCGCGGTTCAGAGATCCCGGAGTGGCTCAACCAACAACCGAACGTGGTAGTGGTGTTTATATGCTTTGGGAGCTTCGACGAGGACCAGGTGAAGCACATGGAGCGAAGCAGGTCTCGCTTCCTGTGGTCCTTATGGCAGCTGCCTGTGAAGGGCAAACTAGAAGCCCCTTGGGATTACGCAGATCCCGCAGAGGTCCTGCCCACGGGGTTCCTAGACAATATGGCTAAGGTCAGTAGAGTGATCGGGTGGGCTCCTCATGTAGCGATCCTAGCCCACCCGGCCATTGGAGGATTCCTGTCGCACTATGAGTGGAACTCTACCCTAGAGAGCATAGGGTTCAATTTGTCGATTGTCGCGACCTCTTTTTTTTTTTCAGCGCCCGCAATCGGGTATAGGCGCCTAAAGAGACTAATGGCTCAGCTGAATTTAATTATGCCTGGACTCTCCCAAGTCCACCAATTCACGACTTTAATAATCTGAGTTTTTAACCCGTAAATCAATTTTTTAAGATGGAGTCACCACTAATCGATTTGGGGTGGGTTGATCGAAACCCAAGTAAAGTATCGGAGAAATACTCACTCCCTGCGCAACCGAGAAATTAGGATCGGGACTTGATTACACTAGTTAATCACTAATGCCCTTTCAAGACCTAATCTTGTTTAAACCCTAAGGCTTTTTGGATTTTTGAGGGATTTTCCATGCATTTTTTGGAGGAAAAACATTTTTGAGTATTTTTCAAATTTTTTGGATATAAAATGGATTTTTTTTTTGGGCCTTTTTTTGGTATTTTTGGAAAAATACAAGTCTTTTTGGCTTTTTCTGAATTTTTTTTTTTTTGGCTTTTTTCATGAATTTTTGGCTTTTTTGGATTTTTGGCATTTTTTTGGAAAATATGAAATATTTTTTATTTTTTTGATTTTTTGTGAAAATAAAATATTTTTATCATATTTTTATTATTTTTTCGATTTTCTGGAAATTAAAATATTTTTTAATATTTTTCGAAAATAAAATATATTTTTTGATTTTTTTAAAATAATTTATTATTTATTATTTATTTATTTAAAATATTATTTAAAATAAAATTTAAAAAAGGGCCGACCCGAGTCGGATCCACGGGTTATGTCCGACCCGGGCCGGCGACCCGAACGAGGACGGGCCCACGTTGCGGGCCCAACTTGGATTCTTTTTTTTCTTTTAAAATGTAAAAGCCCAAACCCATTTTGGCCTGATTTCATAAAAAATCCCAGCCCAACAGCTACCTGGCCCACGCGAACAAAAACAACCCAGGCGGAAACCCTACCCAACCACCAACTCGGGTCCGACTCGAGGGGAACCCTACCTGGACACCGACTCGGGTTCCGACCACTTGGGGTTCACGGGAACCCTACCCGAGCGACGACCCGGGTCTGACCCGGCCTCGACCCAACGCGGCACTTCCTCTTTCTCATCCAATCGCGGCACTGACGAAGGGGCTGGGACGGCGGATTGGCGTCGACGACGGCAACGATACAGAGGACAGCAACGACTAGTCGTTCGTCGGACTGAAGAGCAATACTCAACAACAGCAACCGAGATTTATTTAGCTGGTCAGGACTGGGGATTAGGGTTTCGCGGACAGGGGGGCGACGGCAGCAACGCGGTAGACAGGGACGGCGAGGGATGGCGAGCGGAAACGACGACGGCCTAGCGGGGCTGATACCTGCCTATGGAGAGGGTTCGGCACGGCGGCGTGGAGAATGGTGACGGTAGGGAGCGGCGATCGGGATAATGCAGCGACAGTGGGCCCTTAACCTTCGCAAATCTGGAGCGGCGTCAGGCACGACTCGAGGTGACGTCAGGGGGTGGGACCTCTTCTTCCGCCCTCTTCGCGAATCCAGAACTCCTTCGCCTCCTCCGACCTCGCTTCTCTCTCACTCCGGTCAGATCCGAGCCTCCACTGGCTGGATCTGACCTCCTCGGACTTGCTTGCCGGTGGCCTCCCCCGAAGTCTCTCAGTGGGAGGTCAGCCGAGCTCGCGACCCGAGTTCTCTCTCGCTCCCCCTTCGATTCCTCCCCCGAAGTCTCTCAGTGGGAAGATCTCAGAGCTCGCTCGTGCTCTTTGTCGTCGACATCGGGGGCTATTTATAGGCGAGGGGGTGGCCGGTCGACGGAACTTCCACCGCCGGTCCCCTTCGCACACCGAGCGGCCCTCAACGGCCAAACCGGTGTCCCATCCGACGCCAGATGCTCCCCACACGTCCTTATTCAACGCCAACCGCCCTCCTGCTCTACGTGCGCTACTGTTCCTCCACTTTGCTCCGGCATCGCGCACGTCCTCTTCTCCGTCGCATGCTGCTTATCCGGTTTGGGGAAGAAGACAGGGGAGGAATAAGACAAGGAGAAGGGGCTGGGCTTAGCCATGCGGCTGGGCCTCGCGGGCGTGCGTGAAGGAAAAGAGAGGAAAAATGGGCTGCTGGCTTATGTTTTGCTTTTTTTTGTTTTTGCTTTGTTAATTATCTTATTTATCCGAAATAAAATAAAATTTTAATTAGTAAAATAAAACTAAATAAAATTAAGGCGTCAACATCGATCATCACATGGCCCCAGATTCGGGAGGAACAATTCAATGCATACAAGGAGCCATCAAATTGCGGATTGGCAAGGACTCGTACGTGTCGGGTGTCTATTAAAGAAGAAAGATGAAAGACAACAAGCAACCATGCCGCTCTTGAAATGTTCATCCACCGCCTGGACTACCATCTCCTTGCATGTAAGAACCATGAAAACCCTAAAGAATCGTCATCATGGTCAAAGCAAAGCTCGCGTTCGTTCCATTACCGGGCTTCTCGTCCGATGCGACCACCCCCTGCCTATCGATCACCCTCCTGATCATGAAAGCCGCCACGCCACTCTCAAGCCAACATCGACAACCGGAGGCGATCGCTCGCCCAAGTCTGATGGATGGGGCCGCTTCTGTTTCTTTCGTCTCCCTCGGATCAGTCCCGTTTGCTAGACTAACCCCCGCAAGGTCCGTAATCTCTACAACCAAGGCTACAAGGCCCGCGTACTCCCCGTGCTTGCGCGATGATGATCGAAGTGGCAAGCAAGCTCCCGGTCCCAGCCCTCTCCAGAGGAAAAACGAAGAAAAGGATGAATGGGAGGAGTCTGTCAGGCCACCGCGCGACCACCCCAGCCGGAGACGCCGACTGAGAATGATCCTCTACGAGTCCGAGGGGTCCAGAGGAACCCGAACAGAGCTGTAAATCACGCTTTGGTCGCACAGCCATGGTTCGTCCGCCAGACCTTGGTTCCAGTCAATGACATCGGGAAGGGTATGGCATGTCAAGTGCACTCTACCGTGCAATTGTAATATGAACGGAATATAATAAAATATCTTTTTAACAGATAAGGAAAATTTAACGGATACATTCCCTATTTCGTTTTTTATTATTGTTTCATACCGGTGGGGCCATTCATAATATTCTAATTGGCAAATTCTTTACATTCAACAATGATGTGGCGTTTTGTTTGGTTTTGGCTTGGGTTGCCATTGTTTGGTCGGGTGGTCGCCTTCTTTTGTTTAGTCCGTCTTTTGGATGTGGCTGTAGTTGTGCAGCTTATTCACGTTTTGTGCCTTGTTGGCTTCCCTTTTCTTCTCTTTCGACACTCTTCCACTTATTATGCCTTTGTTCATTATGAGTGTATGTTTTGGTGCCGTTTTTATTGTAAATATTGGTTTTAGCTTAATATGATTACTTTTCACCATAAAAAAAAAAAAAAAATGATGTGGCGTTTTACTATTTGCATCCTTCCCTCTTAACTATTCCTATTAGCCATATCATCGGAAAAGTTTTATTATATTCTCTCGATATCTCGATAATGTAATTGATTATACAAAATTTCTCTGTCATATGGCCACAACAATTAAGAATTTTCTACCCATTATTGAGTCATCTATATTTTATGTAAATATATCATACGAACACAAAGTTCCACCTTCATTTCATTCAAAAATCAAACAATTCACATTTCATCATCGGATACATGAACAGTTATGGGAGCAAGAAAATCCAATGCACCAAATTGAGAAACACAAAAAGGAAAGTTTTATTGTGCACAATTTTGTAGAAAAAAATAGTTTGAGACTCATTCATGCCCATTTGGCCAAGAAGGACATACAACCAGCACCGAACAGGAGGAAGACATTGCACAGCATGAGGAGTTTCCCATTCCCCTGCACCTTGGCGCTCATGAAGTCCGCCGCGAGCAGGTCAACAAGCGACATGTAGACCAGGATGCCGGCCGATGCGGCGTCGAAGATGCCCTGGATGATCAGGGCCCTCGGGCTGTTTTCGTCGTACGTGCTGGATATCCCAATGCCGATGGCGATCCCGAGTGGCGTGGTGAGGGAGAAGAAGATGGCCATTATCACTGTGGATGTTGCCTTGAACTTGGCCTTTCAAAGTAGGGGATAACAAAAGGGAGCGATTAATTAATGTATAAACAATCGTAATTACGATTCATTCGTGAAAAATAATGATAATAATAATTTCTGTGCCGGGACCAGACGCACTTGCCTTTAAGTCAACGGCATCGGGCAGCAACCATTTAAAAAAGCGCAGTAATCTTCACTTCATGTAATCGCAGTGCTTTGGAATCTATGATGATGCGGTTAGCTCATTCTTTTTCATTGTTAATGTTCCTTAAGCAGGCGAACTAGTTGGAAGGTACAATTGAAAATGGAAAGCCTGGGACACATCAAAGTGCATGAATTCGTAAACCTCCTTTAGAAAAAAAAAAAAAAAAAAATTCAGGGCACAGATTAAGGGTGCGTTTGGTAACGTTTTCTGTTTAAAAATTGTTTTTAAAAGCAGAAATAAAAAAATATTTCTAACTTCGAAATAATTTTTAAACAAAAAAACGTATTTGGTAAATATATTCTAGAAATATAAAAAGAATAAAACACGTTTGGTAAACTTGTATAATTTTTTTATTTCTTCTAGTTTTTTAATATTTTTATTTTATTTTTTCTATTTAATTTCTTATTTTTCTTATTTATTTTCCGTATTTTTTTCTTTTTTCTTTTTTCCTTTTTTTCTTTTTTCTTCTTTTGGTCGATTTTAGCCGGCCTCGGCCATGGCCGGCGACTTGACGAGGGCTGGTGGCCTCGCCGGGGGCTGGTGACGCTCCGGCCATGGCTAAGGCCGGCAACCAGCCAAAGAAAAAAGAAATAAAAAAGAAGAAGGAAAAAAAAAGAAAAAAGAGAAAAGAAAATGGAAGAGAGAGAAAAAGTGTTCTTAAAATGTGTTCCAGAAATAAGAAATAATTTTTTTTTTGTTTTTTGTTTAAATTTCCAAATAGGTTTCTGGGAACAAAAAAATAATTTTGAAACAAAAACGCAAACAAACGCGTTTAGCGCTTTCTTTTTGTTCAAAAACAAAAAAAAAAACAGAAATTTTTGTTCCAAGAACAGAAATAATTTTTAACAAACAGGCCCCCTAAGACTCCGTCCGCATCGCCGCGAGTCATGACAAGCCTTTGAATATTGATCTCAAAAAACGACATTTAAGCACAGTGAAAAACCGATGCACGAGGCCATGAATGCGTTAGGTTTTTACGGAATATATCCTTTTACCCTCCTATGATTTCGGGGTCGATGCACGTTAAAATTCATAACTTTTGAAAGATGCATGTCCCATTTACATGCCTTTTAGAGAGATAAAGTGCGATCTTTTCTTCTTCCATTCGACGTCAAATGCCCCCTTTTGTTCTCAAGTCATAGCAATAACGTATAAAGCCTATAGAAGGGTAAGATTATCTCAGGTTAAATACATCGCTCACAGAAACAAGTGGTCACAGCGGATTAGGCCTAGGTTAAATTTGGCAACTCGAAATTATTATTATCTCAAAACATTATTAAGGCACTTAAATAAATAAATAAATATATATATATATATATATATATATATATATATATATATATATATATATATATATATATATAATTGGGAAAAGCACATTAGGTTATAAATGAATGAAATTGAGATGAAACGACTTATTATTTACCTGAGCGATGCACCCGCCGAGTCCCGTGCCTTCAAAGAACTGATGGAAAGTCAGAGCAGCCATCAATGTCTTCACCGTCTGTAAACTCCCGGAAGTCCCCACCGTAATCCCTATTATCACCGAGTGCACCACGATCCCCAGCTCCAAGACCTGTTCGTTTTATCATTTAGCCCCCCGGAAAACACCATATTTGCATTCAGATCCTCGGTGTGAAGGAGAACCCATTTGAAGGAACTTGGAAGATTGATCGATGATGTTACCTGCGCTATGACTCTATGGCGGAGAAGCTCCGACGTGACCGGATCTTGATCCCGATATGCCGAGCCGTGGGCGTGCCCGTGAGTCGCGTGGGTGTGCATGTGCAAATGCCCGGCGTGACCTTCGCTGCCGGCTGCGGCCTTGGTCTCCTCGTCCCCCTCGCTCGCTGCCGGCCGAGCCTTGCTGAAGTGGGACCTCGTGTAGTAGGAGGTCGCGTAGACGTCCACCATCAGCGTCGCGATCCCGGCGACCATGGCCACGAACCCCGCGAAGGGGAAGTTGCCCCAGGGGTTCTGGGCGAGGCACGGCGACGTCAGGCTGTCGAACGCGTCGGGGAGGACGTGAATGAAGGCCGTCGCGAGGATCACCCCGGCCGCGAACGACTTGACCACGAAGAACGCGTCCCTATCGGGGCCGATGGCCGGGATGACCCTCGCGAGCAGAGGGATGCACACGCCGACCGCGCTCGCGAAGAGGATGGCGAATATCGCGGCCACTTTGTACTTGCGCAACACATTCTTGTCGTCCCCCCCGTCGGTGCTGTCGCACGAGCAGTCCCCGAGGACGAGCGAGGGGAGAAGAACGAGAACGCACAGCATCAGGAACCGATGCGAACGGCGCCGGCCCGGCTCGCCCGCCATCGCGACTGGACACCCGATATCAAGAACGCGACCGAATCGAACGCGACGCGAAGAGGGATGGCGCCTGCTTGTCAAGAGCGAAAGGCGAAAGGACTCGCGGGGCTCGTCTTGTCGCGTGCCTGCAAGCTAAATAATGAAGAGTGTTGCATCTGAACTCGATGGAAGGAATCCGTGCTGACGCTGCCTATTAGACCAAAAATGAGGACATTTTGGGCCGGTTTTGACAGCGACGGACTGGCTCGAACTCTTTGTTCGCAGTTGGGGGGTTGGTCATGAAATCTTTACCCGTTCAACGCAATTACAATATCCGCAACGGAGGCAATTATCCGGAGGAGGGACGGAACGTGGAAGCTGGCAAGAAAGGGGTTTGAAACGTGGGGGGAGGTACAACTTATGGGAGAGAGAGAGAGTGAGGACAGTTCGAGTGTCGACACAATGTCGACATAACTGATCTCGAGGGGAAGCGGTTTTTCCAAGACCCCCGTCGCATCCTAGTTTTCCATGGCTTGAACATGTCCAAAAGTCAAAAAAAAAAAAAAAAAAAAAAAAAAAAAAAACATGTCCAAAAGTCAGCGGTGCGCGTGTGGACACATCTGAACTGGGTCGTACCGCCGGTTGCCGATTAGGCCAATGATGACTGCTTACCTTCTTACAATGAAGTAGAGTATTTGACCAAATGAACCAGAGAGACTCGATGAGTGATGGAATGATCGGAAATAGGAGGGAGCATAATTTGAGGGCGGAACCTTAGATTCAGATCAGCACCGGATAGTCGAGTTCTAGGTTATGTTGGATAAATTGTAAGTTTCGAAAATCGAGGAATCTATTCTAATGAATAGAATCTACGTTCCAATCGGAATAAAGTTTAGAATTCAAAATTTAGAATAAGTTTTTATATTTTTCTTATTTTATGTCTTCGCATAATATTATAATATTCTATGACATCTAATAATTAGTGTGTAATCTGGAAGCACTTCTATTCTGAGCTTCAATTTTTAACATACCTACAATCCAAGATTTTTACTTTTTTAATATTTCATATTCTAAATGTGTCTATATATGAATTGTGGTTAGTTGATCAACAAATAGCATTCACTAGATGTGATAATTCATTGCAATTGTTTTATTATAAATATAGATATAACTTAAGTTGACTTTGGCACCCGTAACAAGGTATGTTCCAAATTTCACAAATTGCAAGATAGGCTCTAGGTTTCAAAAATTTTAGAACTGATTCTGACAAATAAGTTTCAGCTTACGGGTGAAAATTGGGTCTACCTTAAAACTACTCACCCCTAATCGGTAAGAACTTGAGAAGCGCAATTTCTCATGTTCAAATCCAGCACCATCCAGCCACTTGCAATTTGATTATAAATAAGCGATTTTGTTACTACTATTCTCACCCACATTCAACTTGCCTAAACTTTGGTCGAAACAATGCGGTGGGTCTCCAAGGATTAGGTGCATTAACACAACGAAATAAAAAGTAAGGTGAGAAAGAAAAATCGAGATACAAGGTTTATGGCAATTCACTCTTAAACAAGAGGTACATCCCACAGAGGGGATTTTACTATAGTTAACACACCCCACCTCTCAATTACAACTATCAATCACAAAATAAAATAAAAAATAAAAAAAGATTATATAGAGCTGGTATAAGTCGATAGTTATTCGTGAACCCAAGTCCAAATTATTGAAAAAATATAAGCCTAAAATATAGAAGCCCTCTAGCGGCTCGACAGCACTATCTTATGCTACTATTGTCAAGGCAACCCCAGATTCCCAGATATTAATAGAGAGAATGAATCGCACCTTAACAAAATTTGGTCTGACCAGCCAAATAAAGAAGAATTTTTTTTTCATTTGCTTGGTATAAAAAAATGGTGGGCTGGATTGGGTTCAAACTAGGGGTGAGCGGTTTCCGGTTCCGGTTCGATTCCGTTTGGAACCTGGAACCTACCCTCGGGTACAGGTTCCTCAATTTTTGGAACCTGGAACCTACCCGTTAGAACCGAGAACCTGGAACCTACCCTATCACAGGTTCTAGGGTCGGTTCCAGATTCCAACGGGTTCTTTTTTTTTTCATTTCATTTTCGTAGTTGACACGAATATTCGGAAGCTGAAATAATTCAATAGTTGGCCCTCCATTTTCAATACTTGCCAAAACACAGCAATATAAATTTTTTACATCCGAACAAACAACTAAATTCATAGTTTTCTAGAGAAAACATTGTCTAATGTATAATTTGGTGATGTTTCATAATAATAACTACGGGCATGTTGTATGAGCATAGGCTTGGCATTTCACTCTTGATTTAAGTGGGCAAGAAGTGGGTGTCACGTCGAGCAGAAACTTGTGTTGGCAGTCGCTGGAGCATCGAAAACAGTACAATAGCTTAACAGAATTGAAAAAAGAAAGAAAAAAATGAAAATTACAGAGAACTGGTCGTCGGAGAAGAAGCTCAACGAGCTCGTCTCTGAGAACCGGTCGTCGGAGAAGAAGCTCAACGCGAGCAGTGTCTTGCCCCTGTTCGACGGCTTCAAGCTTGCGTCGTTGAGCTCGACCCACTTCGCCCAAGTCCTCCACTACGCCTTACGATCCGTGAGGCACTTCGTGAAAGCCATGGCTCGCAAGATGGAGGCGGCGAACTGGAACCTCGACGAGGCCATCCCATTCATCAAGCCGCGAGCGAGGTTCGCGAAGCCCGGCCACCGGCACTTCGCCATCAAATCATTCGAGGCCAGATCGATCTTCAAGGGCTTCAACTTCCCCGACAGAGGAAGAGCTCGATTCTGGCGGAGGCGATGTCGGTGCCGATTCAGAGCAACGACGGCCTGGACGGCCGAGCAAGCGGCGGCAAGAGGTGGTGACGGTGGCTTGGGGACAGCGGCGGTGGCTCACGGCGGCGAGGGGCGGCGAGGACGGCGCGACAGCTCGTCGGGCTCAACGGCGAGACGGCTTGTCCGACGAGCGGTGGGTGGTGGTGGTTCGGTGGCCAAGAGGTGGTGGTGAGTAGGGAGTGGGGTGGCGGTATGGTGGTGGGTGAAGCAGCAGCCAGCAAGAGGAGGAGGAAGAAGAAAAAGAAGAAGAAGAAGGGGTAGGGTTCCGGCCGAGAGAGAGGGGAAAGAGGAGAGAGAGAGAAGAAAAGAAAAAAGTTGGGGGGGCAAGAAGTGATGTGAGGAGGGAAAAGGGGAGAAAAGAGAGAGAGAGAGAGAGAGAGAGAAAAGAAAGGGAAAAGAAGGAAGAATCCGCAAAGGGGGGGAAATCTTGCGGGGCGACGCTAGGGTTTTTTTTTTTTTAGTTATGATAGGTTCTGGTTCCGGTTCCAGTTCCGGAACCGGTCTCTTTAGAATCGGGAACCGAACCGGACCCTCCGGTGCGGTTCTCCGGTTCCCTGTTCTACCCGGGAACCGTGCTCACCCCTAGTTCAAACACTAGCAGGAGGAGGAGGAAGAGTGAGGCCGAACATGTTAAGACAAATCAAGCGTTTGATGCATAATCCAAGCTATGCAAACGTGGTTTGCGGTGACACGTACGGAAGCCTTGCGTCATGGGTTCACACCTTCATTCCACCGATGCAACTCCCATCTCTGCGCCTTCCTTTTGAAAACTTCACCTCCAGTTATTTCACATAAAATATATAATTAAAAAATATTTCTTAAAAATAATTATTTATATCGATTGAAATAATTAATTAATACAAAATATTTTTCATTATTATAACAATTTATATATAAATATTTTTGTAAATAATGAAAATATCTTTCGTTCATTTATTTCTATAGACGATATAAGTTATCATTTTTAGGTCTTTTTCAACTCATTTATTTTTCGTGAAATAAACACATCCCTAAATTCCTGTCCTTTGCATCGATGTTGTTCCAATTATAAGTTGATGACATCGCAGAAAGAGAAAGAAAATGAGAGATACCATAAAATCGTAGGGAGCATCTCCTCCCTTCATATTGTGAGTCGAAATTGAATTGAGGGGCATGCTCTATACGGTGACCCAAAAAAAAGTGGGATCTATAGAATGGGATGGAACAATATTTTGTGGACTGGAACGTTGATAAGGCGAAACGAATTCTCAAACTTCCCGAACGCATTCGTTTTCGTGCGCCGGTCCAATACACGTAAAGTCAACCGCAATGAGATTCGGGGAGATGGAACTAGGCCGATCCCTCTCTTCACAGAGGGAATTGTATTTGATGATTACTCCTATTCATTGGCGCATGTAAAGTCATCCGTGATGAGAGTAGGGAAAGTAGGACAAGTTGATCCCGCCTATGACAGAAAATATATTTATATGTGCGGGCGTGTGTCATGAGATCACAGACTCCCTCTTTTTATCGACCATCAATAATCAAAGGAATTGCTGAAGTACGAGCTTTGTCAAATGCCATGGCATCATTGCATGAGATTTTGATAGTGAAAGCAACGGGTACCGATTTTCCAGATGAACCTAACTGATCTTTTTCTTGGTCGATGACTTGCAATTGCATCTGCTCTGTCCAAATTTTTTTAATGAAATCTTTTTTTCTTTTTATAATTCGATAAACCTTTATTTAAATTTGATGATAAGACATGTGTAGCCCTTATTATACCTTACAAATGGTGCATTTCGGTTTGGAAAAAAAAAATGAAAGAAGTTTATATTTTTCCATACAACGGAATAAAATTTCTAACTAATTTTCATGGTTCAACCAAACACCCAAAGATATTATCATTTTATTACGTAAACACTCAAATTGCTAGCCATTTGAATTCATTTAAATTTACTATAATTTATCCCCCACAATATTAATTTAATCTCTTTTTTTATTTTTTTTAGTAGTATTTTGGATCCCTTTCTTAGTCTTGGGCCTTCCTTTCACCGATTATGGGCCATTTAAACTGTAATCTACACATAGAATAGAGGCTGAAATACGAGGATTACAACATTTTGGGTTCAAAAACCAATAACCCATTAACTAATATCAGTTCTTTGCATCAGAGACAAAAATTTAAATGGAGAAATTTCGAAGTTCGACGAGAGCACTTGCCCCGAGTTAGCAACACGCGGCGCCGCTAGGTGGATGCCGTGTTTTCAATTGCCTCGAGAATACAGTAATCTAATGCGCAGAAAGTTTGGCCATCTAATTATCGTAATAAAAATCGAAGACATTTTGATTTTTGGGAGGCAAGAAACATGCCTTATGTCGAAAAGCTTGACTTACATATCGTGGCCTCACGGTGAAGACTTGTTGAGAGTGTTCCGGTGGTGGGGTCAGTTCACCCAATCGCTGTAAATGGTCAACTCGGCATGGCTTATTGGCCTCGATGTGACAGATACGTTGACAATCAGGTCTGGAATTTATGCGAAAAGGAAGGATATGGGCACGATCCTAATAGGGATTGCTTCTCGGGTCACGCTGACCCAAAAGAAAAAAATATATATATATAGGGGAGGATCCGTCCCTCATTCCTCTTTTATTTTCTTGAATTTGTTAGAATTTGGAAAAATGATATTAAAAGTTAGGGGTGAGCATGATTCTAGAGTAGAACTTAGAACATGAGAACCAGACAGGTAAGAATCTGTAGGTTTTGTTTCAAAATATGCAAGGTAGGTTTCAAGTTTCAAAAAATGAGAAACCTGTTTCAACAGGTTAGTTTCAAATTCTTAGTTAGAGGAATCTAAAACCTATAACCTACAACCTAAAACAAGTTTTAATATTTTTCTTGATCCATATCTCCGTGCAATCTTCAGATATTCCATGTTGTACGATGATGAGTGTATAATTTGGAAACACTAATTCGAGTTTCTATTTTATGATTAAGATTTTTACTTTATTAATATTCATATTTTTCGTGTATTTAAATATAAGTTATGATTAGTGAATTGTAATCGTTCTTATTAGGTAGACCTTGAAACTTATGATAAGATAGGTTCAAGTTCTAGGGTATGCAAAATAGGTTTTAAGTTCTAAAAAAATAAGAAAGTTGTTCCAACAGATAGGTTCCAAGTTTCAGGTGGAACTTATACGAAACTTAGATTCGATCAGCCCTACTTCTATTTAGTTGAATTCCTTGCCAAGAATTCATTTTCTTCTATTGATAGTTTTGTTCAATTTGTATTCTCTTAGAAGTAACAAAAATTGTGCATGACACTCACTTTAATACTAAAAATTTATTTTTTGATCACTTAAATGTCAAATCTTTTGAAAAATGATCTTTTCAATACTAAATTTCAATCTATTTATGACCCTTTTTTCATTAATATCTTAAGCCGATGTAACTTGCTAGAGGAGTCTAGTCAGTATCTAAAGCATAAACGACATGTTGAATGCCTTTTCCCCAAGAAAATAGGCGGGGCAAGAGGGTGTTCCTTCCCTAATTGCAAACTATAACAGTACCTATGAAGATTGGTGATGTCTTCTCGTTTCTCGCCATTTTTTAACAGGTTCAATCTTGTCTCGATGCTCTCTTCCTCTTGTTTTTTATTTTCCATCGAGCAGGTGCATTGCGAGTAGTGTTTGCCTGTCTCGCAAGCATGTTCAATTCGTCGTTTTGTTTTGTAGATTCCGCCCTTCGATAGCCAATTAAGATGAATTCATGTCGTTTTGATGGAGGTGTTGTGATTTGGTCATTGGTCTTGCAATGCTAAGCAAAAAGAGACATCTGTCAGTTCGATGAGTTAATTGCAGAGAAGAGAGATTTTGTAAGAGGGGCTGGAGACAGAGAGTCAGTCCGACATGGGCGTGATGGCAGGTGGTGACTACGGAGACCGACGAAGTTCGACGGCGAAAGTCAGCGAGGTGCGACAGAAGATGTGCGAGAGGATTCAAGAGAGCGAGCGACAGCAACCGAGCAACGAGGGTTAAACACGAAGGAATGGCGTTGTCTTTTGTTGAGCCATTCTGGGACTATTGGTGCGACGTCATTTATTGTAGACCCATGAAACGGCGTTGTTTTGAAACTATGGTGCCACGTTGGATGAAGTGGCGTCATTTTGCAAGTCCACGTGAATGGGATTTTTTAAATATCTTGCCAACCCATATAAAAAAATTTAATTAAAAAAGGTCACATGTAAATTTGGATTGGAATTTCTTATCGTTGGCACTTAAGTGATCGTTTTTTCTCAAATTCGGTACCTAAGTGATCTAGCAAAAACTTATGTCACATCCAGACCTATCTTTAGGTCGCAATTAGCGAGGGTTATTGTTGTGATATCCCAAGCATATCATAGTCCCATTTCTTTAGTCTTTTTATTATGAGCATGCGGAAATGTCTATACGACAAACACCCAAACACAACAACAAGCAATTGGGAAAACACTTTACAAACACACTACTACTATTATACAATGTTAATGCTTTGTACAAGCCCTTTTACTACAAGCCCCTTTTCTTTTTACATATTTATCCACAAAAGACGGGATAATCTTAGGGCGCGTTTGATAACGATTCTATTCCCGTAAATAATTTCTTATCAGAAATGATTCTTTTTTATTCTATTCCCGGGAACAATTTTTAAGTATTTTAAACCGTTTGATAACTGTCCAAAAATTTTATTCTGGAATAGAATTGCATTTGGTACCGTGCTCAAAATTTCTACTCCAAATCATTTTCTTTTAATTTTAAATAATTTTATTAATTTTTTCCTTTTTTTCTTCTTTTTTTTTTTTTTCCTTTTTCTCTCATATTCTTCTTCTTCAAGTGGCTAGTTGCCGGTTCGGCGATCGGCCAAACAAGGGCTTGCAATCTCACCGGAGCGACGCCAGACCTTGGCGAGGCCAGCCTTTGTCGGCTGAGCCTCACCGGGGCTAGGCAAGGCCCGCCTAGCCACCAACGAGGCTCGGCCTCGCCAAATTGCGAGGCTCTCCCAACCCCACTAGATCTAGCGAGGCCCGCCTAGCCACCGGTAGGGCAAGGCGAGGCGGCCGAGCCTCGTCGATGGCTGGGCTTACCTCTAGCGAGCTCATTGGACCGATTGCCGACAACCAGCAGCAGTGGGCAACAAACGGCAACTGCGGCAATGGCGGTAGATGAAGAAGAAGAAGAGAAAAGGGAAGAAGAAGAGGAAAAGGGCTTGATTCTTAAATTTATTCCCGGGAACAAGAATCGACTTTTTTTTTATTCTTGATTCTGTACCAAATCTATTTCCGAGAATAAAAGAATAGAAATTTGTTCCCATAAACAAAAATTTTACCAAACACGATTTTGTTCCAAAACTACTCCCGAGAACAAAAAATCAAAACTGGCACTGTTGGGATGGTTACCAAACTGGCCCTTAACTTCTCTAGCAAGATTGCACTTCCAAAATTGGTTCCCCTTTGTTAGGCTGACTCCCTAGGTACTAGATGCGATCCCACCAAACGCAGATGTGTTGCTTGGCCCTGATGGCCCATCAAACCAATGTGGGGGTCTAATAAGGTTGCTGTCAAACCAAACGTACTAGGCTTCATAGCAGTGGGAGACCAAATCGTCTAGCCCCTCCTTGATCTATAAGTAGTAAAGCATCTATGGTAGGTGGTCTTGTACTCTACATTGACAATATCGGTAATAGACATTTCCATATCAACAAGCAAGCAATGATGAACGAGAGGGGAGTCCATACCTACAAGTGTAAAAAACAAGGATTAAGCCATGGACTCAGTAACACCGATTAGGAGGATACCTCACTATTGAACAAAGCATGTAACTATCACCGCATCAAATGTCGATGGTAGATTAATAGCAAACCATTTCAATAATCTTGACTATATGCATGAGCACAATTTGACTTACCTTTGATGCATGAAGTGCTCAATATCGTCAAAACGAAACACAGAGACATGCATAAAGAACTTCATTTATTAACTTAATCAAAATCCCTCAGCTCATCCGGAATGCACCGGGCATCCGAAATCCAATTGGCAATGTTACCAAAATTCGTGATAGCTATAGTTTTTGACATCATGTGGCCATCAAGAAACATAATGCAATTTGGCTTCTTGTCTTTCTTTCTTAGCCAATGCAACATGGCTCGAAGGCATAAATATGCAAGTGTGTGTCATGACCTACAATAACAATAATATACAATATGCCGGCTATGGCACAAGGTTCATGGCTCAAACGATATGCCTAAGCACCAACCTAACACCAAACAAGGCTCAGATTGACACCCGTCAATGTCGATCTGAGGCCAAGTGAGGTTTCATCCATCACGCCTCAATGTCTATCCAAGACCAAGCAAGACCTTTTCGTGGCCCAGAGCATGCTTCATCTTATGTATACTAGCGATGAGCAAACAATCGTCGACATACACATACAGGCACAAGTAAGAGCATATCCAAGTTTGAACTACATAATGCAATGTCCTAGCCAAGGGCTAGGGAAGTCACTTACTACTTGATCGAGTGGTGGCCAACAACTAAATGGCAGCTAAACGGCAAGAGGCAAGCAGCGAGGGGGAAGTGGCCAAGAGAGAGGGAGAGTAGCCGAGAGAGTGAGGGGGCATGCAAGAGAGAGGAGAAGTGGGAGACATGAGCCAAGGTTGGAAAATGAAGGGTTAGTGCTTCTAGTTATAGGTCAAACCTCAATGATGGCCTTTCCAAATGGTCCTATAACTTGTTTCGAGTGGCAAGGCTAATTTAGGAGAGGTGTAGCCCTATCTTGGTTATATGGCACCTAGGATTCTTTGTGTGTTCTTCTTATTGGTCCACCTGGTTAATTAGTCATCACTTTAATGAAGAACTTATCTTGAAGAGGTGGCACCCCCTACTTTGATGAAATGGTGTACTAAGGCCCTAGAAGACACTTGTCATTCTTCTCATTGGACCACTTGTGTAATGAGCCATCTTGCAATAATAACTTTGCTAAACTTGTTCTCCAAGGGTCATCTTAGTGTAATGATGACCATACTTCTATAGGAAGAACTAAGCTTATTAGTCATCCCCTTCATTAATTGCTTAGATTTGGTGTCATCATGAAATTTGGATTTTTGTCACATGTTACACTACTTGTTCTCTAAGGTAAGCCCCTAACTTGTCACTTAGGCATGTGACTCATCCACCCTCCTTAATTTACTAACTTCCAAGGAACATAATTGCAAGCATGAGTTAAACCCCTTTTTTGCCACTTGGGCATGTAAGTCATCCCCCTCAAATTACTAACTTCCAAATTACATAATTGCAAGCATGAGAAGGAAGTGAATGTAAGCACCGCCATTATTGGGAGAGAATTTATCATACTCATCCACGATCAGCTACCCTATTTGGACTAAGGTTCGTGACTAATTCGCGATTGGATGAGGTTGGACATAACCAAGCTTGACCGATTGGGCTAAGTTAGTTGCCTATCCTAGCAAGCACATGGCTAGGATTAGCTGGGCTCGAAGCCAAGCTAATCGAGCTTGAGACTAGCCAATCTAGCTCAGGGCTGGTTGACCAAGCTTGGAGCTTAATGACTAGGCTCGGAGCTCAACTAACCAAGCTTAGAGCCAGCTCATGTCCTAACTGATCAACTCAAGATTGGATCTATGACTAATCCACATTTAAGTATAGCCAATCTGTGGTCAATCCTCGGTTGTCATGCAGTGACATGGGATCAAGCAATTCGAGGCTAACACACAGTCACACAAAATCGGTCCATGGTCGTTCGTGGCCAATGCATGACTATGCGGAATCACTCACAACTGGTGCATAACTAGGCGGAATCGATCCATGACTATCCACTAATTGATCTGTGATGGTGCATACTCATCACACAATTGATCCTTATGGTCGAGCAACCAATCCATAGTTGAATAACTCTAATTGACTAGAATAATCAGTGGATCAATTCACTACCAATCCCTTGGCCGTCCCATGGCCAATCCTTCGATCAAACCATGGCTAATCTATAGTCAACTTTCTTGATCAGGCCGATCAGTCCATAACCAATCCTTGGATCAGTCCATGGTCAATCTTAGTTATCTGCGTACTGATCCCATGGCCATCTCTCATGATTGAGATAGGGACTCAAATCGTGGATGTCACATTTTGGCATTAAAGTAAGCGTTGTAAATAACTTTTAGCATTTCTAGTATTGTTCTCCTATTAGAATTTATTCGAAATCGTGGTGACGTCAATCGCACCTGTGTGATCATCTTATTCGTAGATCATGATTGACTTGTGCTTGTCGATGTTCGTTTGCACTTGTGGTTAGTAATTTCTTTTATGGATCGTAGTTTGACTTTTGAGCCCGTAACGTTGAAATGATAATATTCAATAATTAAGCAATAACGTAGTAATATACTTCAAATTATTGCAAGTGATCCTCAACACTGTAATATTCCGAGAAATCGTTATAAGTAATGGACTATGAAGCATCCTTTATATATATATATATATATAGCTCAGACATCCATAACTTTGGATACCATGATATTAATTAGTTTCTACACAAAAAAAAAAATTAAAAATATTAAAAAACCTGAATTTATTCAAACCATTTTTTTTCCTAATATGAGTAACTTATCTCAATGGTTGCAACATTATTTTTCGTAGATATAATAGCCTACTAACGAATGATTAACCTTACATATCGCAATTCTCCATGATCAGCAATAACATTGACAAGTTTATAATTGGAAATTTTCCTTAAAAGTTGTAATTGCTATCTCTTCAAAAGAACAATGCTAAGATAACAGTCACTGTTACTATTGAAAATAACGGTGGCATGGGAGCCCCAGTTGTAGTGCTAGCATAACACCAATTGTGAAGGAGGGAAGGAAATTTTTTTATCATGATGTTAGTATAACATCAGTTGCCTTTTTTATTAGTTGCATCTTGTGGCCTACATACCGCGGAAACTTGCAATGATAATGGTGACCGTTACTTAAGCATTTTCCTTATCAAAATCAATCGACGGTAGAAGTTTATTCTCCCTTAATCTAAAAGCTCGTGCTGAATAGGACCGATCTCGTATTTCTCCACACGGGACTACAAAGTTCCACTTCAGATGTTGCCTTCATATTCAGTAATGATTACAATCGGGAGATTCCCAATATTGCGGTTGTTAGTTTGATGACTTCGTGGAAATTTTGTTTTGGGGATGAATAGCAACTAAACGTCCTTTTTGGGATCTACCTGCTCGAACTATGTTTTGAATAAATTCGCATCTTAGTTGGCATTTGAAATTGTTACGATTTACAAAAGTAAATTGATGTGTTGTTTGTTTCATAAAAAATTAGTGATTTAGAAAATATTTTCCAAAAAATAAGTGTTTGTATCATTTACGAAAATGAATAAACGAAAATATTTAAACATAAGTTATTGTCAATAGTAAAAACATTTTTCATTGACTCACTATCTCAAATGGTTATTTTTGAGAAAATGTTTATCTATTTTCAACAAAACAACCGGAGCCTGAATTCTTGAATCTACAAAGACTACCACATTATAACAGAAAAATTATCCTACTAAAGATATTGAAATGGTTATTTTCTCTATGAATTATCTAAAAAATTTGAAATTTAGAACCAAAGCGTGTGAATGACAATCACACTCTTTAGGGATAAGTACAACATGAGTGTCATAATCTTTGTACGACACTCACTTAAATGCCATATTCTTTTTCATTTACTGAAATGTTACATCGAAGTAAAATCAATCATCTGGGTGTCATTATAAATTTTCCTACCTAGAGATTTTCCAATTAAAAAATGACTTTTTTATGAGTTTTTTGAATTTTTTAATTTTTCTTCTTTATTTTTTCCTTTTTTTGTGCACCAGCCGCAAAGGCCTCGCCTTCATCTCGTAACGAAGGCCCTTGCCAAATATGCTTGAGATCAATGGCGAATTTTCCAACCAAACAAATTGTCAACGGCTCCTAAGTTTTCCTTTTTTTTGTCTATCATACTCTAAGGTTCCATCCATTTCGCAAAAAACGTGATGTTTTTGAAAAATATTTTCTAAAGAGCCATTTTCTAGGAAAATATAATTATTTTCCAGTGTTTAGGTAAAACCTCAAAATGAAGTGCAAAATATTTTCTATTGTTCAGTAAAGAAAATATTTTCCTCCATACAATCTTTTTTATTTTTATTTTAAAATAGGTTTTTCATTATTTTTTAAAATTAATTCTTAAATTATTTTTTCTTTTTCTTGGTCACCAACCGTCACCATGGCCAACTGAAGAGGGAAAACAAAGAAAAGAAAAACGAAAAAGAAAATTAAAAAATAATTTCAATTAAAAAAAAAAGAGAAAAAAAAGAAGAAGAAGGAGAAGAAGAAGGAGAAGAAGAATAAGAAAGGGAGGAGGAAGTGGGGGTTTATAGGGATCTTAGATAAAAGAGACCAAGTGAGAAAAATATTTTTCATTTTCAAAAGAGGAAAACATTTTCTCCTAGTTTAGAAGACTTTTTTTCCTTCATGAAAAATGTTTTCCCCCAAGAAATTTAGTTTTCATTAAAAGAACGCTGAAAAATCTGAAAAAACATTTTCTTGGAAATTGTTTTCCGCAAACAAACGGAATATAATTCTCAACTCACTCTTAAACTTTGGTCTCACCTTCTTACAAAGCATGGAAGTCAAACCCCACACCTAAAACTTAATGTCCCCACCCCCACCCTCTTAAGAAGGTGGGGAATCGAACTTCCCACCCCTTTTCCCTCACTCTATGTCAATAATTAATTTTTCAAATTTGTGACACTTAAATAAGCGAAAAAAATTACGAATTGTCCACATCCACATAGGACGACCAACGTCCTCAAGTGAACCATCATACGAAAGTTATAGCTTTACTTATCTCCTCTCTTGGTGATGCAGCAAGGGTCTCTCTTGTTAAGATCCTAATCTAATGAGGATTTGACCACATAATTGGACCGACACCGGTCAGGGCCAAGAACCAATTCAATATTCAAAATTCAAGATTTGATCTGCACAAAATTGAAGTCCCACGACCAAAACTGATCCGATCCGCAAAATTCAAAGACTGAATTGAAGAAAATTGAAATGCCTCGACATCGGCCGAGGAGTTCACAATCCAATCATAGAATCGTCCCAGAAGTCTTAACTCTTCTGTTTATATAATGGGGAGTATGTACGTACAGATCTACGCACCACCATTGATGCAAACAAGCACAAACACCAACTCCTAAAAGATGAAGACAACGTTAGCTCATCTTATATTGTGAACGGGGTTTACAAGACCCCTAGGCATTGACTAAGTAATGGAGAGTAGGGGTGAGCGGTTCTCGGTTCCGATTCAGTTCCGTATGGAACCTAGAACCTACCCTTAAGTATAGGTTTCTCATTTTTTGGAACCTGGAACCTACCTTGTCACAGGTTACAGGATCGATTCCAAATTCCAACAGGTTCTTTTTTCTTTTTTTTTCATTTTCATATTTGAACTATAACGAAGAAGAAAAGAGACAAACCAAAGCTTCTATGTCCATAAATTGCCAAAAATAGTTCCTTGGGAGCAGAAGCATCCAAAAAAAAAAAAACACCTTTATATCCCTTTGACTAATGCCGCTCCATCAGCAAACTAAATTTTCATAAATATAGCTTTTTTCTTCACAGACAACAGGGAGAAAATCTATCTCTTAGATGAAACAACAGTTACAAGAAGAAAAAACAAGAGCAAAAAAAGGCAGCAGCACAGTCGAAGTTCATATTAGCATGTCCATTTTCTATTTAGTGATGCAAATCTCAACTAAACCAGACAATCTTACCCTTCCTGTCCAATATAATGAAGAGCCTAGCTCCTTGCACTCAACCACAAGGTTACTTAAACTCATGTAAAGATGCAGCTACTTGAGAAAACCTAGAACCCTGTAGAAAGGCATTCCACAATATCAGGTCTCAAGACAATAGACGAAAAACTAAATAGATGAATGGGTTTGACTTTCTGATTTTCTTAGACTCTACTTCGTTGATCAGGCCCTCAAACAAAAAAAAAATGAGATACAGAAGTTCCCTCTTGACTCAATTTATTAATGAAAAGATGTCCAATAGGAATTTCCAACAATGGCAGATGCTTGTACTTCATTGAAGAGAGATATCACCAAACTATTTGTCAGAAACTACTTTTCAACGCATCATACGGTAAAGCAGTCCAAGAGAACTTTCAGTTGTGGCATTGGCAAGAAAAAATAAAAGGAAATTCCAATGGCGGTAAATGTCTTAGTACATTAAAGAGAGGCATCATCAACCACTTTCTTATCATCCTATATAACCAATCTTTAATAATTAGAAAAGAGAAGGGAACATTCAATGGTGTCAAATGTCTCA
This sequence comes from Eucalyptus paniculata subsp. matutina, assembly GCA_017140255.1. Lineage (NCBI taxonomy): Eukaryota > Viridiplantae > Streptophyta > Magnoliopsida > Myrtales > Myrtaceae > Eucalyptus > Eucalyptus paniculata. Next base: position 10,760,581 of record CM029435.1, read on the forward strand.
CTTCATACAAGAGAGCCATCAGCAAACTATTTTGAGTGTCTTATATCACCAATAATCAAATTTCAATCGTATCATATGCAACAAGATCTCTTATGGCGAGCATAAGACTCACCTAATGTTTATGGTTTCATAGCCAACTTGTTCAAAGCAACATTTACTCTCTCTTCTATGATAGATGTACGGTTCTTGTTAGAATTAAGAAGGGTAAATGGGTCTTTACCACTTTTAGGGTTTATTTTGATGTATTAAACTTTATTGAATAATACGATGTACATTTTCCTCACATGGTATCAGAGCCTAGGGCTTAACCCTAGACGACGAAGCAGCCACTCACCGCCGCCGACTCGCCGCCGCCAACTCGCCGAAATAGTTGGCTGTCGCCGCCGCTCACCATGGAACGCCCCCACCACTCGAGCGCCCCTCTCCCTTTCTCTCGCCTCTTCATGCGGCTTGCTCGCGCTCAAGTGACTCCCTTGCATGACTTGATCGTGCTCGCACGACTTGATGGATCTCTGTTCTTTGGTTACTAACTCACTGAATTTGTAGAGGAACAACAACATCGCCAGGGATCGAATCCTACCCATGATTCTACTGAGGGAAGGGGGTGACAACAGTAGCCGAGGAACACTGGGAAGCAAGTGACGCTATTTTTTTATGGGAGAAGATGATTTTGTGGGTTAGAACTTTTATTTTTTGAAGTTGCTAAGAAAGAGATCTTACTGTTTTGGCTGATTAATTTATTCGAGACTTATGATGAAGCAAAATAGTTGCTCCTTGGGTACATTGGTGATCTGAAAGTGGTGTGGTAATATTGAGTTATTAAATTATTGAGGCTGAGTTGTTTGACGGAAGCTAAGGTTAGAGTTTGCTTATTATTATTTGAAAAATGGGTGATCACTCGAAGGGTACAATTGAAGTAGATCCCGAGAAGAATAATACTGTGATGACTGAGGTGATTTCCTCTTTGTCTAATAGAATTACTGATAAGAAGCTCGCAGGTAGTGCTAACTTCCACCAATGGAAGAAAATCGTGAAGCTTACTTTGACAGGCAATAATCAACATAGACACTTAACTGATTTTAAGCCTAGAGATGATGTAACTTGGGATGGTGTTGATGCACATATTCTTGGCCAAATGCTTAATTCTATGCAGAGTAATGTAGTTGACATGGTAACTCATATTGATACAGTCAGAGAATTATTGGAGTATTTGAATGTATTGTATTCTGGCCAAGATAATTTGTCACGGATTTATGAGCTATCGTAGGAGTTTTATCAATTTGAAAGGAAGGGACACTCTATTACCCGGTGCTTTGCAGACTTTAAGAGATTGTATAAGAAGTTGAATGTTGTTCTCCCTATTTCAGCTGATGTTCAACAAATGCAACGTCAGAGGAAACAATTGGATGTAATGGGATTCTTAGGAAATCTTGGTTCTGAATATGAAACTGTTAGGTCTCAGATTCTTGGAGGAGAGAATATAGCGTCACTCACAGATACGTTTGCTCAAGTTCTGTGAGTATCTCATGAGTCTTCTTAGGATACTACATCAATGGTGGAGAGTTCAGCTCTTGTGTCTCAGACTCAAACTAGTAGTGGTAATAGGAGTGATGGAGGAAACCGTGGCAAATAAAGTGGGCGTGGTGTCCGAGGAGGAGGCCGAGGCATGGGAATAGGGAGAGGTCAAAGTCATCAGCATCCTTATGGACAATTCCACATATCTACCGATAATTCGGGGACTACACGAGTTTGTCATTACTGTGGCAAACCTGGTCATATTCAAAAATTATGTTACAAGCTACATGGGAGACTAGGGCAGCAACATCAATTCGCTAATACGGCGTCTAATATTGACTCTACTCCACATTCATTTGAAGACAAGGTACTGATTATGTCTGGTGAGGAATATGCTCGATACAAACAATCTCAAATCTCACGGCCTATTTCTTCCACTGCTACTTTGGCATAGACAGGTAATGCTACTGCATGCCTTTTGGCTACTTCTCGTCCTTGGATCATTGATTAAGGGGCTTCTGATCACATGTCGGGTCTTTTAGGTATATTTTCCTCTCTTTCTCTGTCTTCGTCCATAGTTACTCTAGCCAATGGATCACCTACACATGTTAAGGAAATTGGCACAGTTAACCCAACTCCTTCATTGACGTTGTCCTCAATGCTTTATCTTCCACAATTTCCATTTAACTTCATGTCTGTTAGTAAGTTAAGCAAAAACTTTCAGTGTTCAGTAACCTTTTATCCTGATTCTCGTATTTTCCAAGATCTGGCTATGAAGAAAACGATTGGTAGAGGACGTGAGGAAGGGGGGCTGTATGTACTTGAAGATGCTTCTTCAATTTCTTGCTCAAGTGTTGCGTCCCCACATCAAATCCATTGTCGTTTTGGTCATCCTTCTCTACGTAGTCTTCAAAAATTGGATTCTAGTTTTCAATCTCTTTCAATTCTAGAGTGCGAGTCATGCCAAATTGGCAAATTACATCGTGTTAGTTACACACCTCGAGTCATTAAATGAGCAGCATCTCATTTTTTATTAGTTCATTTAGATATTTGGGGTCCATGTCATGTGGTTTCTAATTCGGGTTTCAGATATTTTGTTACTTTTGTCGATGACTATTCCAGAATTACTTGGTTATATTTAATGAAAGATCGTTCATAATTATTTTCTATTTTTCGTGCATTTATATCTGAAATTTATACTCAATTTGGCATGCATGTTAAAGTTCTGCATTCTGATAATGCTAAGGAGTACTTTTCCACATCTTTTTCCGATTTTATGACTCAACATGGTATGATTCATGAATCTTCCTGTCCTGATATTCCACAACAGAATGGTGTTGCTGAAAGGAAATAGGCATTTATTAGAAGTTACTAGATCCATTTTATTTGAGATGAAGGTCCCCAAGACCTTTTGGTTTGATGCTGTTCTAACTACATGTTATCTCATTAATCGCATGCCTTCTTCTGTTCTGCAAGGTGGTATTCCTTTTTCCACTTTGTTTCCTAATAAACCACCGTTTGTCCTACCACCCCGTATCTTTGGTTGTGTTTATTTTGTTCGTGATCATCGACCTAGAGTATCAAAACTTGATCCCAAGGCAATCATGTGTATGTTTATAGGTTATTCCCACACTCAAAAGGGATATCGGTGTTATTCTCCATTACTAAGAAAATATTTTATAACAGCCGATGTTTCATTTTTTGAATCCACTCATTATCATAATGTTCCAATTGATGTGTTTGAATTGGATGAAGACTTGTATGTGACCACCATTCGGTCTACAATTCCAATTGTATCACCAGTATCTACAGGGAAACCACCTCCTCTCCAAGTTTATACTGGACGTCCTCATGTCACTATTGCTCCCCCCGCTCCTCCTATCACTACTACGTCATCTTCTGCTCTAGATCCGCCATTAGGTGACCTTCCTCTTGTATTTGATCTTGATCTTCCTATTGCTCATCACAAAAGTACACGTACTTGTACTCAACATTCTATTGCAAATTTTATTTCACACTCTTCTATGTCTCCTACTTTTCGAGCTTTTTTAACTACTATTGAACAATATCCTATCCCAAGTCTGTCACTAAGACATTACAAAGTTTTGGCTGGAGGATAGAAATGGAAGAAGAATTAAAGGCTCTCAAGATTAATCAAACTTGGGACTTAGTACCACTTCCTCTAGGAGAAATTACTATTGGTTGTCGATGGGTATATGCTATAAAAGTCAACCCTGATGGTTCTCTTGCTCGTTTAAAAGTAAGACTTGTTGCCAAAGGGTATGCACAGGTGTATGGGGTTGACTATCTAGACACATTTTCTCCTGTTACCAAACTTACCTCGATTCGTATTTTGATCTCTTTTGTTGCATCATATAATTGGCCTTTATTTCAGCTTGATGTTAAGAATGCTTTCTTGCATGGCTCTCTTCATGAAGAAGTTTATATGGAGCAACCTCCGGGGTTTGTTGCTCAGGGGGAATCTGGACTAGTTTGCAAATTAAAAAAGTCTTATGGTTTGAAACAATCTCCACAGGCATGGTTTGGAAGATTTTATGAGGTTATACTATCTTTTGGGCTACCAAGATGTGGAAATGATGTTTCTTTCTTTTATAAACAATCGGGGAGGCAAACTATTCTTGATTGTGTATGTTGATGATATTATCATCACGGGAGATGACTCGGTTGGTATAGCTGAGCTAAAAACCTATTTTCAGCAATAGTTTCAAACTAAGGATTTAGGAAAATTGAAATATTTCCTAGGAATTGAAGTGACGCAATCACAGAAATGTATTGTTCTATCATAACAAAAATATGTCTTGGATTTGCTCACTGAGACAGGTATAGCCTTTTGATTCACCCATGAAACAAGGGGTTAAATTAGTTGCTGATGGAGGAGAAATTCTTAATAATCCCGAGAGATATAGAAGACCGGTAGGTAAGCCGAATTATCTTACAATTACTCGACCAGACATTGCTTTTCCTATTAGTGTAGTAAGCTAGTTTTTGTCTTCCCCTCGTACATCTCATTGGGATGCACTTATTCGGATATTGAGGTATTTGAAGAAAGCTCCGGGGAAAGGAATTGTCTACCAAAACCATGGTCATATTGGGGTTGAAGGTTTTTCTAATGCTGATTAGGTTGGGTCTCCAGATGATAGAAGATCAACTACTGGGTAGTGTACCTTAGTCAAAGGAAATTTGGTATCATGGAAAAGTAAGAAACAAAGTGTTGTTGCCCGCTCCAGTGCTGAGTCAAAATATAGAGCCATGGCACAAGTGACATGTGAATTAGTGTGGATTCGATAGTTATTGACTGAGTTAGGCTTTAAAGATTTAGTACCCATGACTCTATGGTGCAATAATAAAGCTGCAGTGCATATAGCTTCCAACCCCGTGTTTCATAGGAGAACAAAACACATTGAAGTTGATTGTCATTTTATCCGAGAGAAGTTGCAAAGTGGAGTAATTCTTCCCAATCATATTTGAACCAGAGAACAACTTGCAAACATCTTCACTAAATCCTTGGGTAATGGGAGGATTGAACATATTTGTAACAAGCTGGGCATGATTAATATTTATGCTCCAGCTTGAGGGGGAGTGTTAGAAGTAAGAAGGGTAAATGGGTCTTTACCACTTTTAGGGTTTATTTTGATGTATATATATTAAACTTTATTAAATAATACGATGTATGTTTTCCTCACAGTTCTCATAGAATTCCAATATCTCCACTGCTATATTCTTCACTTGTTCATGAACACATCAGCTTGGTTTGTTAAAAAGTTAAAGAAACATTATACAAGAAATGACAAGATGGCAAAAATGAGCCTTGTAATGTCAGAGTTATTCTCTAGGAAACAAAATGTTCAAAGTATACCAATGGCATGGCTAGATATGCAATGAGCAGTTGATGCAGGCATTAAAGGTTCTGAGCCTTCTGATCCACGCAACTTTAAGGGAGATTAAGAATACACCCATATAATTTATCAATTCACAGCAGCTTGTCAGAAATACAAGTAAATAGACACAAAAAATCATGCCACTAAGATTTTAAGATTGATGCATCAGAGGAATGCTTTTACACCATATTCCCCTTTTCACATATTTCCCAGAAACAATTTCAACTTATGAGTATCATGTTAGTCTAGCTACTCGAGTGAAAGGGCTACAACAAAGCAAAACTCCACCTTGCATGACCAAGAGTTGAACTCATGCACACTGGAGTGCTGACTTTGAAACCGTTCACTGGCCACTCACAATTTATAATCTCTTAAAAAGGCAACTATTCTCGTATTCATAAAGACCTATAGCAAGAAAAAAGTAGCTAAGCAGAGATGGTAAAGTTTTATGTCCCTTGGAAGCTTTAACTGAATTAACACGTCACTGAATCAAGTTGCCAGATTCAATGACCAGTTATAAATTCTTGAAACCTGGATGATGAGGACTTATTGTCAAGAAATACAATCAACGGGAAAGGGCATTTGTACCAACAACCAAATCCAAAACCTCAAGAAGAAGAAGCTATATATTTTCCTCTTAATTGCTAATGACAAAATTGGGATTGAGAAGTTCAATAACCTTGATTGACTAAGAGAAAATAAAGAAAGAAGAGGAACTACAAGAGAGTTGTGTAAAGACTAACTGAAGGTATATAAACATTCTTGATATCATATATGACAAGAATTGATGAAAGCCTAAGTAAAGCTTTCTTTATCTGTAAGATGTTCTTTTAGATGAAAACATGCTCAAATTTTACCAGGCAATCTAAGGATTGAACAACTCAAAAATTTCCCCTTGGAAATTATTTGCATATCTTCTTAAAGAGCCATGAAATTAAAGTACAAGGACAAACCAAGATAATCTTCTTTAGGCTTATGCAGTGGGTATAGATATGAAAAAGGAAGAAAACTTAAGAGATTCAAACTCACAACATTCATGTCCACGCGAAGCTCTTCAAACCATGAGGTAGTGTCCTTGTCTTTGTATATGCTTGCAATGTATATAAAAGCCAGTGCAATCAAGTGAGGAGGATGCACAAGAATGAGGTCCATCTTGTACAGATCATTCACAAGTCCCCTGCATATCAATTTGGCATACATAATCATTTTTCATTATGAAACAAACTGAAAGCAAGATCATGGCATCAAATGACCCACAGGACAAACAAAAGTTCATTTGCTCTATACTTTTTTTCATGCGAAAATTATAGTGCTATATTCGCATCGCAAGTATAAGACCGAGCACCATATCAATGGGGCAACTTATTGAGAAGTAACTAAACTAATAAGCTTTTCTCTGAACATATAAAATCCTGAAAAGTCGCACTTGTTTGTCTTGACGACCAATTATATTTTCTTGAATGTCATGTGGACGTTTTATTTTTTGAGCACATTAGAAGATCTGCATTATATCTTAGCTATCTGGGTACACAGAAAAGACAGCCACATGGTCAAGGGAACCCGGATGGGAGCAGTTAATGAAGATGCTGCACTAGATATGAATAAAATAATTGATCTTTAGATATCCCGAAGACATGTAACTCTCAAGCACCTCATCTCAATAGAATAAAAATCCAGTTCAAAGAATAAATTTGAGTCACAAATATCTAAAGCTAAAGGGTAATGGCTCTGCTGCTATTTCACTTCAAGAAATCATGCACCAAAAGTAGAAGAAGCCTATGCATGATTATTCCATTACTATTTTGAGAACAGCTTACAGGCAGTGTCTGCAGAAATTTAAGAGTGGAAGTTTTACCAAGTGAATTGGGTCATTTCTTCCATGCCCGCGTCCTGAAGCAAGCTGCCAAAAAATGAATATGAGAGAGAGAGAGAGAGAGAGAGAGAGAGTTCAGATTGTGAGTCCTCAGAAATAATTAGATTGAGTAGCATCTTAAAAGTATTTAATTGTGTCTGATCATGCATGAAGGACATACATGAACTCTAGATCTTGGCATAAAAATGGCTGGGACCAGTAATCCTAAAACATTAGGAGACACAAAAAATGGTTGGAGTCTTTCCTCTGATAAACTTCACAATACCCTTTCCCCAAGTCACGGATTGGAATAGCAATTCTCAAAGTACCATCAACTTCAAAAGGCAATGCAGAGGATATACATGAACTCTAGTTCTTGGCATAAAAATGATTGTGACCAGTAATCCTAAAACATTAGGAAACGCAAAAAATGGTTGGAGGCCTTCCTCTGATAAACTTCACAATACCCTTTCCCCAAGTCATGGATTGGGGTAACATTTCTCAAAAGTACCATCAACTTCAAAAGGCAGTGCATAGGCAAAAGAACCATAGCAAAGATGATGAAACGAAGGACTTACTGTGTCAAGGAACGGTAAGGATGGCATACGACCAAATAATAGTTGAGAGCTTCCAATATCTTCATTTCCATTTCAAGAATATCCTTCACCTCGTATCAGTACTTCTCATCAGAATCTGGATAGAATAAGTAAAGGACTCTTAGCAGCTCTCACATTTGAGCTATGGTTGCTTCGTCCATCTTGCTGGAATTTGATAACCACAAAACACGATTGATTACAACATCCTTACATATTTTCCTGATGTAGAATGCAAGTGCTTTGGCCTGCACAGTGCTTTCTTCTGCTTTTGCTGCCAAGTACAGGCAGGCTGGAGCCACTAGGCGTGGATCATACTCTGACATACTCTTTCTGGAATAGAAAAGCGAAATGGTGACCTAACGAAGTCATATGACATCGTGATCTCAAACTTCAAAAAGACCACAAGCAAAACTGGCGTCAAGCAGAGGTCAGCAAGCGAAAGGTCCGCGGCGGTGGCGTCGAGGGCGAGTGGCAATGGCATCGAGGTCAGCGGCGGTGGCGTCGAGCAGAGGTCAGCGAGTCAGAAGTCAACAGCGGTAGCATCAAGGGCAAGCGGCTTTGAGCAGAGGTCAGCAGCAGTGGCATCGAGCAGAGGTCAGCGAGTCAGAGGTCAACGGCAGTGGCATCAAGAGCAAGCGGCGATGGCATCGAGCAGTAGTCAACGGCAATGGCGTTGAGCAGTAGTCAACGACGGTGGCGTCCACAGAGGCAGAGATCAGGCGAAGAAAGAACTATGAAACTGAAAGTGTCATAATGTGAATGTCAATTTCTGATTTGGGGCTTTTTTGGAGCCCTAACCGGATTGGAACTGGGAACCGGAACCGGTCCCTTTAGAACCAGGAACCAAACCGGAACCTCTGGTTCATTTCTCCGATTTCCGGTTGTACCTGAGAACCGCGCTCACCCCTAATGGAGAGGGAAAAGCCTAACCTAAAGGCTAGGGAGTCTTTAGAAATCAAGAATGAAAAGATGGGAAAGTATGCGCTCACAGTATTCTATTTAAGATAAGGAAAAGAATAATAAATAGTAAAAGCTTCAATTCATAAAACTAAACAAAAAGAACAAGGTATTCCAAATACATCCAACTGCATATGAGCTTGCACTTGCCACATAGCATTCCATGGATAATAATAATACCACGCAAAGGCTTAAAAAACGAAAATTCGACAGCAACTCGCAGTCGATACGCTTAGCTCTTTTTCTGCACTTCCTCCACTTTCTCTTCGTAATATTCGTTGTTATCATAGTACTCTTCCTGTCCATAGTCATCAAAGTACTCGTCATCTTCATCGGTGTTGTCATCGTCATCCCTCCCGTTCTCCAACAGGCCATCAGAATCTCTCAATAGCTGACTCCTTATGCTTTCCTGGATCCTATCCTTGATGGCCGTGCCCTAGCAAAATACAGAAGTTGCGACTTGCAAGTGAGAAAAAAAATTGCATGTTAAATCATTAGAAGCTACAAAAAGTTGAGATTCCTTACCATCTTATGGCAACCTTCTTCAAACATTTCGAGAAATCCAGCAACCCAGCGATCAGCATTTTCAACCCACTCATTCCTATGCATGCCAGCAGTTTTCGCCACAGTTTGAATCTAACATATGAAGAACACACAAAAACATCATCAACGTGTGGGGAAACATAATGTAAGTAACTGCTGATGTTGGGCATTTTTCTATTCAGAAAATAAATAAATAAATAAATTATCCACCTATGTAGAAATTCAAAGAAAAAAATGTTTTGGAAAATGAAATTCAAAATATACAGCGAAATACATCCGAAACTTAGGGCAAAAGAATGAAACAAACTGAGCTTGATCCTACTTACCCTCTCTTGCTGTTCCCTCACTTTTTCATGAAGCTTCTTTAGTCTCATATTCACCCGCAGTCGCTTTTCCTGCTTACATCATTGCACGAATAACTATAGCCTCTGAATAACATGTATTATTCATTGCTATGTAAAATGTAAAAAAAACATAACTGACTAGCCATGGATAATAATTTGGAGCTACATCATGACATCAGAAAGAACATATTCACATGAAAGAAAAGTGTCATGCCTTCACATAGCTAACACCAAGATCTTTTCTTGAATAGCCCCTGTCCAAGTTCCGCATCACATATTGGTTGTAGTCTTTGACAATCCTCATTATGATGTCCGATGTAGAAATCCCTTCAGTGCGCTTGGTTTCTTTAAATTTCCCAATTGCTTTGACCTGTAAACTCTTGTTAAGATAATATTCTGAGAAAAAAACAGCAAATACAAGAAGCAGAAGATCTCTTACGTACAAATTCATATACGTCGTTTCCAGCTCCACTGGTGTCAGCATAACTATGCAATTTTCATGAAAGATTATATAAGGGCAACATGTCTTACACAAAGCTTAGCTGAGTAATTCACCATCATATTGAAGAAAAGATTAAATATGACCTTCCAATCTTAGAAGCAAACATATCTACCATTTCTAGTTGCTCGCTGCCTGCGAGCAGATTTTGCAGGGTTGTCTAAATACATAGCACAAGCCCATCCAGACTCCACCAACTATCGAGTCTATTAACTAGATATAGATGAACAAGGATTGCAGGCATGTGAAAATCACTGGTCGCCAACCCGAACCAGAGAAGGGATTGGAGTGAACTAACGTAACATGACTATGGCAGTCAGGACACCAAGGAATCCATAGCATGTCATCCGTTTGATCCAGATGCCGTAAGAGATATCTGTCCTTCCCATATTTGCAAATTGGATCAGATGATAGAGTTCAGCCTCCATGGAATAGCTAGCCAAAATGATAGTCATTTTTTCATAAAGTCAACCCGTATTTTTTTCAAAAAAGAAAAACCTCTTATCTTTCCATATTCACAAAGTCAACTTAAAACCTTTCAACTTTCTAGAGTTTCAGGCAATTCTACTACCATAGGTGCATGGGAACTTAAACGAATAAATAAATAAATAGATTTTGGCCTTAAAAATTCGCAGCACCCTTTATAAAACAAAAAACGCAACGCGAAATGCATCTATAGGCACTGCCTAGGGTCTCAACCTTAAGGACTGGATGTATTAGTAGGGCGGACCTAATATGCTCATTTACCGCAGTCATGAGAAAACAATAAACTGTCTTTTCTTTTCATGCAAAAGGCCTAGAGCAGTTTGTTTACATCTCCTTTGGCACTTGAATCAAGTAAAAAGTCAGCAATAATCCCTAACTCATACTAACGGCCATGGAAACAGTACAAGAGGTAGATAAAATACATCCTACTATCTGCAACCTTTTCTGCTATCTGACATGGGAGAGATTTCACCAGCACAGTACCATCCTCTTCACATCCTCAATAGTGCAAAAACATTGCTTAAGGATTTGAGGCACAAACTATTCGGCAAGCGATTAAAATTCAGGGATATTACCAATTGTTCCTGGATGACAAATAATCAGCTACTTACAGGGGATCATAATAAGGTAGCAGAAGGCAAACAGCAATCCCACAATTTACTCTCACTTAGTTATTCATCGATTCTTATCCAACAACATTGCAGGTAGGTTACCACCATCCAGGTTAGAATACAGGATGCTACTTATTTCTCATGATTAAATCTCTCATTCCCCTTTACGATAAGAGCCCTCACAATTCCACCAGTAACGTGGCCCTTTTCATCTCCGACCTCATCATCACCATCCAGCATACTCCCATTCATCACAAAATCAAGAATTCGGTTTTAGTAGTCTTACGGAAGCGCGTCATGGGCTACGAAATCGATGTTGTGCTTGTCGAGAAATTCTTTCGTGACCACCCAAGGAGCGTCGGGAATAACTTCATCTACCCATCTGACAAAACAAACAGATCGACAGGTAAACCGCTTGTGCTTCCTTTCTTTCATACAAATATAAAACGAAAAGCCGAGGTAGCAGGCTCCTCAAAAAAACCTTCTTTCTCATCACCCCATCTTCGGCTTCATCATATACTGAGCGGATCGACAGAAGCGAAACGAGCTTCGAGAAGCCAAAAAACAAAAACAAAAACAAAAACAAAAACAAAAAAAAGAAGGGGATCGAGGAGCAAACGTACTTGCAATGGCGAAGCGATTCGTAGCGCTCATCTTCCGTCATGACGGTCTTGCCCTTGAACTTGTGGGTGATCTCATCGTTGCAGCAACCGACGAGCAAGTAAGTATTCGGAAACCTATGGCCCAAACCGAACACGGCAAAAAACACGAATCAGCGCTCACTTCCCCCCGCATCGAACACCAGATCAAGAGGAAATAGCACAGGACGCAGCCGGAGCCAGCGCCAGCTACGTCAACGCATCAACCCCCCAAAACGAAATCGACATCGCTAATCGAACCGCTAAACGAGGGCCCAAATCGAGCGAAATAGATCGAGGATCCGAAGCAGAAGTGGGACGGACGATTTCTTGGCTTGCTCGAGGGCGCGGGCGTGGCCGAAGTGGAAGAGATCGTAGATGCCGTCGGCGTAGACGCGTACGGGCTTGCTCGAAGGCATGGGATCGGCGGCGCCGGTAGCGGTCTCCTCCTCCGGAGGCGGCGGCGGCGGCGAGGCGGAGGCGGCGGCGGAGGCGACGGAGGAGGACGAAGGAGGGAGCGGTGGGGCCTGGTTCTCCATCGCCGCGGCGATCGAAGGAGCCTTCAAATAACCGTCGGAACCTCAGGAGATGCCTCCCCCCCAGAGGCTTGCAGCGTTGAACGGGTCTTCTCCCGTGCCCCTTTTCCTTCGGTCTCGAATATTCCCCTTTTTTTAATTATTTTTTCCCTTTCATTATCATTATTATTATTATTATTATTATTATTATTATTATTATTCTTTATGTTTTTTTTTTAAAATGCGGTCGACATGTGGATGGCCGAAAGTCGTGCGTCCCATTTGTCCTGAAACGATTCGTTTGCCACGTGACCTCTCGCCACGGGTTGGTGCGGCGAAGACGGCAGGGATTCAGACTGCTTTTTGGGAAAACCATGAGGTTTGACAAATTTTTCATTTTTGGGAGGGTAAGCCAACCACTAAAAGTACAATTGGCAACACTTTTTGTCAATAACCCTTTGAAACTCTAGAGCCATTTGACTCGAGGCAAAATACCCTTTGTCTTGTAAATTATTTTTTTATGTTTTTTGTCGTAGAATTTTGGAGAGTTTTGGAGAGATACCGTTGCATTTCTAAAGGTCTTCATTAAAAACCTTTCAACCCAAGGTAGGTTCAGGGTGCTTTGAGGTTTGAGTGTTTTGTTTTTTTCTCTAACTTTCCCTCACTCGACTTTCATAAGTCCGAAAATGTACCCACCTCAAATGATATCACCAGCAAGGGCTGAGATTGCTAACGAACTGTCGGCAAAGCTAGTTGGTGGGAAACCAATCTGGCACCGACTAACCTCACCTAAAGTCGTGCAAGCTCAAACGACATCTCTTAGGTCCAAGCAATAGTTGCTTGGATCACACGAGATCAAGCAGTGATCTAAGCGGCTAAGTTCTAATTAGAGATCAAGAAATTATGACATTTAATAAGGATTAGTTGATTACTAGTTACTGTGTCAATGTGGCTTGAAACAGGAAACTATCATATCGATTTTTTATTTTTTTATCTGAACTATCATATCAATTGAAATTCCCTGATTGCCAAGTGCCAAAGGCTCTAAAGATTTAAAAGAAAAAGAAAAAAGAAAGAAACCATTGGCCGTGCAAAACAAATGGGCCTTTCATCGCATGTTGATCCGATCGGAACAACAAACATTTTACGCTCCAACAATCAACTCCTAAGCGACTATTGAATTGTGCAACGCTCATCACCATCATTCGAAGGTAGGGATAGAAGCAAGTTGGCTTCAATCGGGTATCTCACCCCGTCTAATCCTAACCATTAGGGTGAGTGGTTCTAAGTTCACCTAAAACCCGAAACTTCCTCATTGGAACAAGTTCCTCGTTTTTTTGGAACAAGTAATGTATCCTACATACTTAAAAACCCGAAACATATTCCATCACAGGTTTCAAGGTCTACCACATTCCACCTATATAATTAACTAAACGATTGCAGTGAATTAAAATATTTAATTACCACCACTTGTTATAAACATTAATAAAGTAAAAATTCCAGTCGTAACATAGAAGCTCAAACTAATATTTTCATATTATACATTCATCATTGAATGAATTGCATAGAATATTGCAAGATCATACAAAGACGTGGACCAAAAGAAAACATTAAAACTTATTATAAGTTATAGGTTACATATTACAAGTTCCTCCAACTAAGAACTTTAATCCTATCCATCAAAACAGGTTCTCAAATCCACTCTGTATACCTTGAAACCCGGAACCTACAGATTCCTACCTATCTAGTTCTTAGATTCCAGTTTCTACCCTAAAACCATGCTCCCACTTACTGACCATAATAATGTTTTGACAGAATTTGCATTTTAGGTTTGTGAGGTGAGTTTGAAATTCAATTTACAAAACTCTAATAGAATCTTTAGACGATTTAAGATCTACCTAACAAGTAGTAAATTCATCAAAGAGCAGGAAGAACACACAAAAGAATCCAGATCCTCCAGGGGTATGCAAATGAAAAATGCAAAATTTAGCTTTTACAAGCAGAAGGGATGATACAGGGAAAAGAGAAATCAAATTTTGACTAAACGGGTACCTTATTTTTGGAAAAACTAGACTAATACATTGTTTGTGGAATCCAAGGTAAATCTAGATGGGCGTCCCTGATGAGCACACCCATCATGGCCTGAACTGATCCGGTGAAAAAGACTAACTTTTCGCAAAAAACTTCCTATTCAAAAGAGCGTATGGATAAATAGCTAAATGCCTCAAGTGAGCAAAGGGGTGAAAATAGTTGAACCCTTCAAAATCCAAGAAAACATACTGCCTGGAAGACGCAAAGAGTTCACAGTAAGTAGTTGGCGACTGTTCCGGCACTGACCAAACTTTTTTAGCATGCTTAAGGAAAATTTAGTTGGCCACTGCAAAATCCAAGAAAGTATACTGGAGATGCAAGGACTTTCATAGCAAGTACTTCTCCACAACTGTCCGGCCAAACTTTTCTTGAACGTCTTTTGGAGTTTCAATCTGTAGTGACATTAAATCAAATATATGTATCATCACGTTGAGAAGACTAAATAAAAATACCATCCAGTAAATGCGGCAGGGTACACTTACAGCATTCAAAGCTTTGAAAAGGGCTTTAACGGTATTATGAGGATTCCTCGAGCCAATGACCTATAGAGATATATGTTTACATTAGAGATTTCCCACTGAATAATCACTTTAACTGTCATTTGTAACACGATTAGTTACCTTAGATTTCACATTCTTGAAACCAGCTAAATTCAAAATTGTTTGAACGGTCCTTCCAGCTTTCATACCTGTCCTGGTTGAAGCTGGCCAGAGATACACCTAACCAAGCAACCATCTTCAGATAGATTCAAAAAGAAAAAACACGGGATGCACAGGATCTTTGACCACTTAAGCACAGTACTCAAAACCCAGCACAGTGTAAGAGTAAATTTAAAACCTTGGTTTTCTTGTAGTTTGTCTGTACAGCATGTGCAATTGTATGCTCTTCATGTCTTTCCACATAATGAAGATTCTGGAAGCATTTCTCATATGCCTGATGGATTCAAACAAATTCGTAAGATAAATGAAAAGGACTTCTTAACCACCTTATATTTTGGAGATAATCAACATACAACGTGATAAAACTAAAGCAGCTTCTCTCTTCATCACAGTAGTTTTAGAGCCTTCACGTGAACCTACATTCAAGCAAGCATACATAGAGTAACCAGGAAATGGCCCTATCACCAAAAAGAAAGGCACGCCATGTATTTCTAGATTATGCAGGACATTTCTATGTAGTGTCTGTTCAATCAGCAAAGACTTTGTTAATGAATTCAATCCTTGAATTTCAAATTCCTCTTTAGCAAAATAAGGATTAACACTTAGAATTCCACATTCATTAAGAACAAGAATGTTCAAAAAACAATCCTAGCTAACTAGATATAACATGTAAGAGTTCAAACAGCAATCAACCAATAATATACCTTTTGGAGAGCAATAGGAACAGCAGGGCCCTTTGCTTTTGCAAAACCAACAACACCATGGTAGTTTCCACAAGCCAACATAGCAGTGTACTTGATCACTTGCCCACCCTGTGAATAGGGCCACAAATTTCACTCAAGCCACTCAAAATCAATAAAGAAATTGAAGCACTTACTTAGCTCTAAGGCAGATGATACCTTTGTAACTTTACAAGTCCGATTCACATCTATCAATTTCACATCAAACCCCTGCCATCAATAAGGAAATTTCATCATTATGTGTTATTGAATCAAACAATTTCAAAGGGCAAAAAGCCTTTGAACCAGAATAACAGCATGTACTCAAACTATTGATGTCTGAAGCAAAAGAATTCTACACACTGAAGAGATTAAGTTCCAAGAGGTTGCCTTTTCCATCTTATCTTTCTTTAAATAGTACAGAATGAAGTCATAGAATAAGATGCAAGCATATTTAGGACTTCAGAATCTTTGAAAGTTGTTCCAATAGCAATGGCAACAGTAGTTGTCTACTTGTCACCATGTTGAAGAAAAAACGAATGCCCTATGGCAGTCTTTGGTAGTCTGCTACTTGCAAGGAGTCAATTAAGAGAAAAAGGCACAGACCAGAAATCCCGGTTCCTCTAAGAAGACAACCGTTACGCATGAAATAAGAAAGAAAATGCCACCACTACTTACTTTTCTGTAAAGAGGCCTTCTCTTCTTTTCAGTTAAAGCATTTCTTTCCTCTGCCAGGTCCCTGATCTCCTCCTCTAGCACCTTTCCTTTCTTTCCAAATGTATGATCCAACTGTGCCAGCTTCTCTTCAAGCTTCTTATCGATTTCATTAATTTTCTCAATCAACATGTCATCCTTCTCTTTCATGTCATCAAATTCCTCATCCTCATCATCATCAACCCCTTGTATAACTTGCCTCTCTTTCTCAAAGCCAGCCTGATCCAAAAGATCAACTGAGGGACCCACCTGTTCATGTTGAATGACTCCATAATTGGCAGGATTATTAGGATCATAAGCCTCCTTCCAATCTATCAATCTCATAGCCCTATTTAGTTTCTGCTGAAGAATAAACTTTTCCTTCCCTTCTGCTACTTTCAAACGGTTCATCAATTCTCCAATGACTCGATACTCTGGACGAAGCCTGAAATGTTTATCCTCAAACCTATCGATTCTGTTCATCCACTTATATGTATCATCAAGTGTATCTGTTACAAAGCAAACAGAAAGGGATAAGCAGTAATATAGAAATTGCATTCGTCGCAGGAAAATTGCTCAAGCCCAAAAGAAAAAGCTTGGAATTTTCAGCAATCTAAACTGCCGTGGACAAAACTAACAAATATAACCATTTAGCAGATCTAACTCAATCCCACTGGTCCCACTAAGACAAATTCAACAGAAATCAATTCTTGCATCGGAATGGTAAGACCATCTTGTGCCAACTGGGTATGATGATAAAAAACTCTATATACCTTCAACTAGCGTTAAAAATCACCAAGGAATTAAAACCATTGAAGAGAT
Source organism: Eucalyptus paniculata subsp. matutina (assembly GCA_017140255.1). Lineage (NCBI taxonomy): Eukaryota > Viridiplantae > Streptophyta > Magnoliopsida > Myrtales > Myrtaceae > Eucalyptus > Eucalyptus paniculata. The sequence continues at coordinate 10,778,020 of CM029435.1, forward strand.
AGAGGAATAAAACAAAGTAAAATGCAAGTACCAGACTCAACAAAATTCTTGAGCAACTCCTCATGGCGCTTGAACTTCTTCTCGAATTGCTCAAACCTCTTCTTGAGATTGTTTGGACTGAATCGCTCCTCGTCATCGTCGGATTCTGAGTCAGTGGGCTCCTCAAACATATCAAGATCAGCAGAGGCATCGGCCTTCAGCTTCTCCTTCTCAAGCTTTTGGATAAGCGGGCCTACACCCATGTAGTCTTCTTCATCTTCTGCATCGATGTCTTTGGTATCAAGGCCAGCCCTCCTCCTAGCCTCTCTCTCCCTTTGCTTCTCCTTCTCCACCTCCGCCAATAGTTCATGAACAGCTCTCGATGCCGCCTCAGGGGAAGTGAAGAAATGGCATCTGGGAAGATGACGGAAAGGGAGTTTTCTGCTAGAGGAATAGCAGGTATCGGAGTGCAGGAAGGGTATAGTGTGTATTGATCTCTTGGTGAGGCCCGGCTTAAAGATAAGACTGGACCAAGAGATTGCTACTTGCTGGGATAATCTACGGGCACTCATACTCTTACTCACCTCTTCTTGTCAGCTGCTTACTAAGACGATAAAGAGAGCTATCAAAGCTTCATAGCTTCATGCTAGCAGAACTGCAATTACAGATCCAAGTTCCAGATTTATGGTCAGTAACTTGTCTCAAACATAGCATCACTGCAGTACACTGTTTAACTATAACTGTTGAATCATTTTGAGTATAAGCCAGTAGCATCAGAAGCAAAGAGCAGGATGCAATGGAAATAACAATGCAGAAGCACCAGGTTCACATGACCCACATAGAGAAAATACAACTCTCCTCTTTTTGGCATAAAAGAAAAATTATTTAATTCGGCACCAAGGGGGTGCCAATACACTTGGATCGCAGGGGGAGAATAATGCAGAAAGAGATGCATATTACAGAAGATGTAGAATCCAACAACTACCAGTAGGAAATAGATGTCCTCTCCTCTCAAAATTTCTCCTTTCCTTTCCTTTGTTCTTCCCCAAGTACCTCTCTCTCTCTCCCTCTCCCTCTCCCTTAACTCTTCTTTCCTTATTACAGTCTCATTGAGCTCAAGTCACTTGGTTCACATCTTGACCCCTTCAACTCATCCTTAATCAACATTCCAAATCACAACGCCCAAACAACAAAGAAGTCATTAAGAACCTATCATAGCCACGACCCGCATCTATGAATTCTCTCTTTCTTCCTCCAATGTATGCCATCACCACATTCGCTCGCCAAACAACCTCAACGACGAGACATTCACCAGCTAAGCCGGTAAAATTAAATACCCATCTTCCCTCTCGCCTTTACATCAAAACCCAACGGCGAGAAACAGAAAACTCCTCTTCTTACACCAACAACAACAGCGAAAAGAAACAGGAACCTTCAGCCCAGTCTCCGCCCTCAAGGGGCAGTAGCAGTGTTCGCCGCTTCACGAACCGCGCATCGCCGGACTGAATCGAACGACAACCCACGGGATTGTTCTCCTACAAACTTCGAAGTATCTACTGAATTCATAGAAAACGCGAGAGAGAGAACGAACCCGGTTCGGTGAAGGTGATGCTCGACGGCGGCGAGCGAGAGCGACGGTCGTGAGCGGGGTGAGGGGAGTGAACGCTGCCGACGCTCCTGCGACGGCGGAGAGGAGTTGCTGGGACGGCGACGGCGGCGGAAATGGCTGCTGTCTGCTCCTTTTCTAAAGACGGACGTTGGAGAGAGGCGAGAGAGGCGAGCCTCACCGCTTCGGTCACTCGAAGAAATTAACAAAAGAAAAAAGAAAATAAAGAAAATCAAAGAGAACTAGGGTTTTAGAATTATTCCAGGAAAAAAACCACCAAAAAAACTCAAACTTTATCAAAAGTGATAAATTTATTCCAAACTTTTTTTTATGATAGGAAAAATCCCAAACTTTATAAATTGGACACATTCACCCTATTAAGGGCATTTTTCATTTTATTCTTTCTATTTTTTTCTTTTTATTTTTTTCTTCTTCTTTTCGCCGGCCCCGACGGAGGGAAGCTAGCGCCGGTGAGGGCTGCCCTCGCCAGCGTTAGGCGAGGGCCCTCGCGGGGGTTGGGCGAGGGCCTCCCTCGCCGAGATCCGCGAGGGCGACCCTCACCGATGCGTCCAAGCAAGGGCGGCCCTCGCCGGATCTTGCAAGGAGGCCCTCGCCCGACGCCGACGAGGGCGGCCCTCACCGAACGCTAGCAAAGAGAAGAAAGAAGAAAAAGAAAAAAGTTTTAAAAGTAAAACTACCAAAATACCCTATGATTTAAGGTAAATATGTTGCACAAATGAAAGTTCGAGTTTTATGTAACAAAAAAAAAAAAAACGTTTGGGATAAATGTGTTACTGATTAAGCAAATTTCGGGGTTTTTCGTTACAAAAAAAAGTTTAGGGTAAATTTGTCACTTTGGACCGAACAAATTTACTTGAACTGTTTACAAGTGATTCCTAGATAAAATGCAGGGAATTTGTCAATCGAATCGAACAAATTAGTTTCCGGCTTATTTATACAAGAAACAGTTTCTAGATAAAATGCAAAGAACTTGTCTTGATCATTCCATTAGAACCTTCGTTCTATCCGAGAACCATTTTAAATCGATTTCTAGCTTCTTTTTTCTCCTCTTACTTTGTTTAAATAAGAGAAAGATATGATGGGGATGGGCTTCAAGTTTTTTTTTTTTTTTGATCGAAACATATAAGTATTATTTATGCATTCATCAAAGTACATCCCGACGCTATTGCATCAGCAGCAACAAGATCCTGCAAAATGTAAGGAGTAAAGATGTTCCAATTATGGGCTAGGTCAAGTCTGCCATGGGCCTTGGCGGCCTAGTCGGCTGCTCCATTGGCCTCCCTGCGACAAAACTGCAGACGCATGCTAGGGTATTCCGGGAGCATAGCTGCAATTTCATTGAAGAGCATTCTTTCTTCCCACGGTGGCGTCTTCTTCCCGTGGACTATATCGATCAAGCTCTGACAGTCAGATTCAATTACTATCTTTCCTGTGTAGATGCCTTGATTCCTCAGATGATGCAGAGTGAAGGATAGCGCTTGAACTTCAGATTGAAACGCTGAGGCTGCTGGAAACCGCTTGGTGTAGACATCTGTTAGGATACCCTGATGATTGCGACTAACACATGCCATCGTTCCTTCTTGGCTACCTGGGTAGTAAGAACCGTCAATATTGCATTTAAGGAAGTCGCGTGCTGGAGGTTTCCACAGATGGACAGTAGTAGCCGCCCCTGTTCTGGATCTGCTTGTTCTGGATCTGCTCGCAACTGAGGAGGATCGGAGGCTAGACAATGCAAGGGCGTTGTCCACTGCTCGATGGGGATCCGGTGGTCTATGGCGAAAAATCCAGCTGTTGCGCATACACCATACTTGCCACAAGATCTGCGCTATTGTTGCCAAACCAGGTATGAGCCTTTGATTTGTTGCTCGTTGTGTGATCCATACATCAATCCTCTGTATTGTAGTAGATGAGACTGAAATGTTAACCTTAGGATGCTTCCATACATTGATTGTCCAGGGACAGAAAAAGAATAGGTGTTCAATCGTTTCAGGAGTCCTGAGATTACATAGACTGCATATGGGAGTGGGAGAAATGTGTCGATGAAACAAATTTGCCTTAGTTGCAAGGGCATTATGACAAAGTGACCACATAAAAGTGCGAATTTTGGGCTCTGTATTCATAGACCAGATCTTACGCCACAATATTTTTGGGTTCTGATGTGATGAAGATGCTTGGGGAACCGTTGATGTGCGAGTCATGCTAACCACTGATCTATAATTACTCTTAACCGTGTGATTTCCATCCTTGGTAGGCATCCAGACTAACTTATCTTTAGCATAGACAGGTCGTATAGGAATTTTAACAATCTCGGTGCTTACCGGAGTATCAAATAGCTGTTGAATCAGAGGAAAATTCCATGTTTGGGTGAGGGGATCAATAAGATCGGACACCTGCTCTGGCTCCTCCCTGGTAGCCGGTCCACCTATTGTGCCGATAGGTAGCCACTTATCTTCCCGAATCCTTATATTCGTGCCATCCCCAACCGACCAACAGAGATGAGGTAGGATGGCCTCTCGACCGAGAAGAAGACTCTGCCATCCCCATGAAGGTCGTGTACCTCTAGCTGCCTTTTGGAAATTCACCGAACGAAAATACAACCCCTTAAAAAGTTGACCCCACAATGAACGAGGTTGGTTGATTAATCGCCAAGCCTGCTTCCCAAGCATCGCTTTGTTAAAAGCCATCAAATCTCGAAATCCGAGCCCTCCACCATCCTTATCATTTTTTAGCAAATCCCATTTCTTCCAATGCACACCAACCCTGTTTGGGTCAGTTTTCCACCAAAATCCGGAAATTTTCTGTTCGATAAGTTTACACAAAGATGTTGGCAGCTTGAAAATAGACATCGCATATTGAGGAATTGCTTGTACAACCGATTTAATTAGGATCTCCTTTCCGCCCTTTGACAGGAATCTTTCTTTCCAGCCCTCAAGTTTTGAATGTAGTCTCCCCAATATCCAACCAAACATCTCCCTTTTAGATTTTCCCCACTCGAACGGAATACCTAAATATTTACCATACCGATATAATACCGACATTCTGAAAATACCCGCCAAGTTTTCTTGTAAGGTGATCGGACAGTTTTTGCTGAAAAATAGGCCTGATTTGTTCCGATTTATAACTTGGCCCGTTGCCATACAATATTGGTTAAGAATATTAGCAAGATTCTGACATTCCATCAATGTGCCCTTGAGAAAGAAAACGGAATCATCTGCAAAAAAGAGGTGCGAGAGTGTCGGGCATGAGCTGTTCAACTTTATACCTGTAAGATGGCCAATGTGAATCGCTTGGTGAATGAGAGTGGATAGAAGATTCGTCAGTAATATGAATATATAAGGGGAAAGCGGGTCGCCTTGTCGAAGTCCTCTTGATGGCTGAAAATATGAAAGTTGTTCTCCATTAAAGCGAACACTGAAAGAGGTTGTTGTTAGACATTGCATTAGTAGCTTCACCCATTGGGATTGAAATCCCAATCGTAGTAGATAGTCCTGTAGAAAATCCCATTCAACTCTGTCATAAGCCTTTTGCATATCCGTCTTGAGGAGTACATTAAAGTGTTTCTTCCTTTTCCTCGTTCGAAATTGATGTAGTACCTCTTGTACAATGAAGACATTATCCTGTATTTGTCTCCCACTAACAAAAGCAGCCTGCTCTTCTGAGATGAGCTCACAAAGCCATGGTTTCAGTCGATTGGCCAAGACTTTGGATATAATCTTGTATGCGTAGTTACATAGGCTAATAGGTCTGAACTGGTCAAGGTTTTCAGGATGATTTGTCTTAGGAATGAGAGCAATAATGGTCTTGTTAATGTCTTTAGGCAACACCCCAGAGCGGAAGAATTCCGTGACTAAGTTAAACAAATCATCCTGGAGGATATCCAAATGGGTTTGGTAAAACAGGCCATTTAAACCATCAGGACCCGGTGATTTTGATTTCCCCAGCTGAAAGGTTGCTTGTTTCACCTCAGAGGCAGTGACTGGACTCATCAAATTATCATTCATATCAGCCGATACAATCTGTGGACACTGATCCAGAATTGGAGCATAGTTACGAGGGCCTCCTGTTGTATATAACTGTGAGAAGTAGGCATTGGTTAGCTCCTTCAAGGCTTGATTGTCCCTCACCCAGTTGTGAGTCTCGTCTTGTAACATGCCTATCCTATTTCTCTGTCGTCGTTGAATTGTAGTTGCATGAAAAAATTTGGTATTCTTATCCCCCCATCGCAACCAGTTTATTCTAGAACGCATAGCCCAGTACTGTTGTTCTTGCTGCCATATAGTTTTAATTTCATCACGAAGCTAAGAAGCTACCACCGTGTCCATTCCAGAATTGTTTGGTTGATTGATAATGACTTGAAGCTGATGTTGTAACTGTTGAACCTTTTGATGGCCGTTAGAAAATTTTGAACGGCTCCAAACATGTAAGGCACGAGAAACCAGTTGTAGTTTATGCATAATGTCTGAATTATGTACCTTAACTGAGTTCCATGCTTTGTAGATTACATCACGGCATTCTTGGTCTTGGATCCAATAAGCTTCAAAGATAAATGGCCTACCGCCCCTTTTAGGTTGAGCTGAATTGGTCAAAAGAAGCGGGCAATGATCTGAGCCCAAGGCCGGCAAAGCAAACACCTCCGCAGCAGGATATAGAAGTGTCCAGTCCATTGTGCACAGAACACGGTCTAGTCTTTCCTTAACTAAATCATCCCCGGCCCTATTATTCATCCAAGTAAAGGCGCAGCCCTTACTCTCTAACTCCAGCAAAACATAGTCATTGATTACAATCCGGAAAGAATTTAAATGGTTCCAATTTGACTAGTGCTTTCCAACCTTTTCCCAGGGATAGAGGATCTCATTGAAGTCCCCAATGCAGAGCCAAGGTAGAGTATTGGCGTTGCTGATTCTTCTAAGGTCCTCCTAAAATAAATGGTGATTGTGGAAAGATGAAGGAGCATGAAGACAGGTCAGCCGCGTCAACCTATCATCCATGGAGTCATGACAGAGCATATCAAAAAGGTACTCCGAACACTGTTCAAACTCTAAATATACTGAGTCATTCCAAAAAATTGCTAAACCCCCTGCTATACCGATCGGGTTGCGCATAAAAGAGTTGCTGAAATGTAATTGACGTTGCATTATGTGAAGCACTGATTCCTGATTCTTAGTTTCCATTAAAAACAAGATGTCGGGCTTTTCCTTGGCCGTCATGGCCTTTAGTGCTTGAACCGTCAGGGGATTGCCCAAACCCTGACAGTTCCAACATATTAACTTCATTTGTGCGTCGGTGGCTGTTTAGGGCTAGCCACCATCGCCCATTGAGTCACCTCACTCGCTTCTTGAATTGGTGTATCCAGAAACGGAGAATCATCAAAATCACTACAAGCTGAAAGTTTCAGATTATATGGGGAATACCTCTTTGGTTTCTTTGCTGGTCCCACCTTTGGTAGAGCCATTGTTCCTTTCTGTTTTTTTGTTTGTTGGTTATCCATAGTGGGGTTAACGATGTCTTTCTGTTTTGCACTCGCAGGAATCTTGGATGTTGTTATTCCTTTCTCAATTTGCATCAACTGTGGTAGAGGAGATGGAGCAGGCACGCCTTTATCTGAGATATGCAAAGCTGTCGGTGAGGGCAGAGGAACAACAATATCTTGTTGAGTCGACATTGGCACCATGGGCATCAAAGTCGGAGGCGTCTCAAGAACGGTTTCATCATTCGGTTCAGCGTCCTCAGGTGAATTATAGAACACGTTCCAGTAAGGACTATGCTCTCCTACCTCTACTCTCAGCTAATGACCGTAAGCCATCTTGTATTTACTGTCCATTTTGGCCTCTTCAAAGGGATATGTTGGACAGTATGTGGCATAATGGCCGATCTTTCTGCAGGAGTAACAAAAGTGGGAAAGCCCTTCATATCGGAAGTCTATCCATAGTGTTCTGCCATCTAGGCGAAGCAGCTTGTCGGATTGTAAACGTTCATTCAGGTTGACTTCGACCCTAACCCTTGCTTTTTAATGATGATCCATCATGAAAACTTGGTTTGATCTCTAAGACTTCTCCTACCTATTTTAAAGCCTTTCTAATAACATGCTCAAAACTCCATTCCAAAGGTAATCCGAAGATTTGGACCCAGAAAGCGCAACGACTAAAGTCATAGAGATGTAAGGGTGTGTTAGGAACCCATGGTTTGAAGATTACCAACTGATTGCCGAAAAGCCATGGTCCACCTTCCAAATCCGCTGTTTCTCAACTTCAGAATGAAATTTTGCTGTATATATGCCTTCCTCTCTCGGTGAAAAGTCAACCTGGTCTATCCGCCATACACGCCTCAAGGTACTCTAGAGTGCTTGAAAGTTAATAGCTGATTTAAATAGCACTTTACCCACTAATAGCAAACGACATTCTTCTAATTGTTCAGGTTGGAGTTCCTCTTCCAAAATGTCTATTTCCTGTGTAGGGCATAGCCTTCCCAATCGTTTACACAATGCCGCCATGCGCAAGGAATCAACACTATTATCCGAAGCCATGTTCCTCAATGCAAATGGTAACAAAGACAGCAGGGCAGAATTAAATTACATAAGTAAACAGGGGAAACAACGCAGCTCTTGCAGTACAAACTTGTCAATGGTAGAAAATCACGTCTTGATTTGTGCCCGAAGCCCAATACAGATTATCCGACCAAACAGACCCATTACGCCAAATAAATACTTTCATATCTTATACCAGAATCCTCCAGAATCCAAGTGAAAGATTGGAAACTGAGAAGAATACAATTCAGAAAAAAGACTTCCAGTCTAGAGAAGTGACGAGGCGACAAAATGAAGACATGTTCGTCGGCGTCGGCAGTGGGCGAAGAACAACCCACGAATTTGAAAGGAGAGCGGAGGGATTAGAGGGAGATTAGGGTTGCGATGGAGTAGAAAACTACCATCAATAGGTAGGCGATGCTCTGCATTTCGAGAGAAAACTGACCTTTTTTTGAAACCCTAAGTTCGCTGATTGGAGAAAAATCCAACAGCTATGAAGTCACGTTTGTCGGCTTCGGCGGTGGGTGAAGAATAACCCACGAGATTAAACGGATAGCGGAAGGATTAGAGGGAAATTAGGGTTGCGATGGAGCAGTAAATTACCATCAGTGGGTAGGCGATGCTCTGCATGACGAGAGAAAAGGGAGAAGAGGGCTTCTCGAGAGAACTTTCTAAGGCCAGGGCTTCAAGTTTGAAACACCTAAAAAATATTCTTCAATACCTTAATTGCTATACCACAGATTTTTCACTATCATTACTTGAAGTTTGTTTTCTTGAAAAGTAGGACCGATTCTCCAATTGACTCTAGAATGAGTTCTTAATTCCAAAAATTGGAAATGGGTGATAATATGATCAGTTCTGGCCATTCTAAAATCAACCACCCTTTTATTCATGCAATTGGCTTTTTCTATGAATATAGTTATGGTTTTTTTTTTTTTTTTGGGGGTAGAAAAGCCGATACATTAACACAACATATCTATAAGACAAGTTAGGTGTTTGGGCTACATCAGCCTTTCTAACCAAAACACCGAGGTCAAAAGTAAAGAGCTGGTATATACAGTCAGGAACGGATCTGAAATCATCAGCAGCATCAACTTCCTGCTTCCCAGAACGAGCAAGTTCCATCTGCGCACACGCCAGCTTCCTCCAAGAACGTGTCGCAGGCTGCGCCGCTCGAACCTCCCAGCTTATGTCCTGCATTCGCGCAAATCATTCAGCATCAGAGGAGAAGAGCGATCTGCCCAACTCCATAAGTTCACCGGCATCGATGATTCAATTTCGACTTCCATGTCCTGATAAGGCAATCCCAGGAACTTACCCAACATTCCCCTCGCCTCATGCTCGCTCTCAACCGCAGCAACTCCTTCATGCGGGCAACCCCCAGACAAGCAGAGACGGTTCCCGCTCTAATGGAAGTTGCAGAAGTCCAAGAAACCAAATATGGAATGGTCGTGGAAGTCCATGGTCTTGTCTCAAAATTCTAGAGCAGGCTATGAAAATTTTGTTTTGTTAATTTTTTTAAAAGTCCAAGTAGGTGCTTCCACTTCAAATTTGGTGGAAATCTTACATGTCTTCTTTAGAAAAACATCTCCACTTCTATCTTTCCAAATTCTTCCTCTTTTTCTTCAGTTTTTTGTCTGTTGAGCTGAGTGCAACATTATAGCTAAGGGTCCTAAAAGTAGACTTTTAAAAAAGAGAAATATTACAATGCAATTTAAAATTTTTCGGTCATGTGTTTTCCACTGAAAAAGAGGTGTCCAGCATTGGCAAAAATGTAGGCCACCCACAAGATAATAGTAAGGACACATTTGGTAATAATTCTGTTCTTGGGAATAATTTTTTATCAAACTTGATTTTTTCTGATTCTGTTCCTATGAACAATTTATAAGCAAAAGAACGTGTATGGTAACTATACAAAAATTTTATTCTTGAAATAGAAAAAAATATAAATCCGTTTAGTAATTATAGAAAATTTATATTCAAAAAAAAATTCAAGTGCTTTTTTTAGAGGAGTGTAAACTTGATATCTAATTATCATTCTCATGGAGCACTCACCAATTTAATTTTGTTCATGATGAGTAAAGGAAACATGGTGAACGTGGTGATATGTATACTTTTGGAAGAAAATTTTGTAAAGCATAATATTATAAGTAAAGTCTATGCAACAAGAGCTAGTAAGAAGAAGAGTATCTTATAGATCTCTACATCGATCCTTCATACATGACCATCATAATAATAAAGTAATGTAGTCCATTGTTCAACTTCATCAGATTGACTTTGATAAGTTAGTACTTAAAAACAATATTACAAAATTCGGAAACACAAAGTTATGAAATTTCAGGCATATTATAATCTCTTGCTATTTTATTTGCAATATTTTTCCTAAGCATGTTTATCCCAATTGCCTGCACTTGCAATGTATCATCTACAACCTCCACCTCTTTAGGTACAAATGGGTACTTTGGATCTCCATATAGGAAGAAAATTTTGTCCATCCTGTCTTGGTCACGAATATAATTATGGAAAGCACAACATGGAATTACAATAAATGATTGCTTTTGAATTGCAAATGGAGGCATATGTCTCAAAATGGTGAAGCGGTTCTTTAATACCCCAAATGACCTCTCAATGACATTCCTTTGTAAAGAGTGCTTATGGTTAAACAATTTTCTTGTTGTTCTTGGCCGTCTTTCATTCCCTCTATAATCGTTCAGATGATACCGTTCACCTTTAAAGGGAGTTAAAAATTTCGGAAGTGCTGCATAACCAGAATCTACCACATAGTATTTCCCTATAACACGGTATATATAAATTTGTTATGATATGTAATCATAATATAATTATAAAGAAATTTTTTCTTTATAGATAAAGTACATACCAATTGGTGGTCAAGGAAATTGAAGTCGAGGAGTCTCGAGTACTGCTTCGAGGAGTCTCGAGTACTGCCAAAAGCACTCAACAATCGTTGGCAAATCATTCCCACCCAACATACACAAAAGTAAATTTCATATCAAACGAACAAACACACAACACATTCTGGGTGGTAATCCTTTTTCTGCCTCTAAATGAGATTTGCTTAGACACGAGGACAATAGCCTTTATATGGGTGTCATCCATAGCACCAATCTAATGTTATACAAGATTATCAATCACATGTATTTGATGGTGCAAAATTAATAAGAAAATCATACCTTGAAGTAACGTTTATGATTAGGATCTATAAGAATTTCATGTGGGACGACATCAAAGGACGGTGGTCTAATAATCTCTTTGGAGAGTTTGAGAATTGCTTTCAATACTATATTGAAACACTTGCTGATCGTTTCTCCTGAACATTGGAATCTCTCACATAAATCTCTATTGGAGTTATTGTGACTAACCGAAGATAAGAAGATTCCAACTTGTTCATTTATCCTAACATATAGACTATCTTTCAACCAACCTCTTGCTCTCACTAAATCACATAAGTTCAGAAAAACATGTCTATCCATCATGAATGTTTCATATATTTTATTTAAATGTCCATAAACAATCTCTCTTATCCATTCGGGTCCTAACAGTTTACTGTCTCTAATAGGTTCTTTTGTATGTATGGACATGTCTACCGTAACAATGCACAACCATGCTATCAATATGTCAAGATCACCATCATCCAAGAATTGTTCAACTAATTCTATCTGGTCATTAGAATTGTCCATCTCTCCATTCCCCTCTCTGTTAACTAATTTTGCTTCTCTTTTTCTTTGCTAACTTCAATTTATACACAAGTTTTTGTCGTGATGATTTTGCTTCGCTCTTATGACAGTAAATGCACCTGCATTTGCCCAAACCCCTTTTAGAAACCCAAAATCCCTTCCAAATGCTGAACCAAATTGAGCCTTAGTTTAGCACTATCAAAATAGTTTAATTAAGTATGCATGCCTGCACTTTATCAATAGCCTTACTTTCTTTAGAAATCTGTTTGCATTATATTTTAATGCACGTCACAACCATAGAGATACGCTTCGGGTCCTATTTTCCTAGGTACCACATTTGCATAGGTCATGTTTTTAAGACGTTTCTCTCCATAGTTTGAAGTTTGAGCCATGGCAGCCTTGCATTAGGAAATGAGTCAGTAAGTTGCTGACGAATACTAGCTGCTGAAGAGTACAGTGAAGCACAAGTATCTTGTGACATGGTCGATTAGATGGTGTGCTCACTGTCGCTATCTATAATGAACATAATCTTGAGTAGTAGTTTCTTCGTATATAATATCAAATCAACCTAACAAAATCTGGTGATATTCATGAACCAGGCGACTTTTCTCGATGATAACATAAGTATAGAGCATGCACAGCAACATGGCCACACTCACTTATTTGAGGTATGTTGATCCCCCCTCACTTCTCCATCGCTTACCTCCAGAAGTTCCAAATTTGAAGGACCATGAACTGGGCTGATTCTGTTACATATGCAGATTATGGAGCACGCTCAATGGATTCGAAGTAAGGCGATATTGCTCCCTCATTTTTCTTCCCGTTACAATATTGAGGTAGTATTCTAAAGGACGTTCAAACGTGGATGTTTATATGTCCTCATTCTATTCTTAGAGCTTTCTTGAGCATATATCACAGATTTCCAGTCAGTGGATTCTTTTATATCTGAAAGAACACATTTACACTTTATACTTTATAGCACCCTCATGCATCATCTTAATTTTTGCTAGCTGGATGGTTGCGTGTATATTTACTCCAGTGAGTGTAAGTGTACATTTTGTGTTGAACTTTTACCGTCAGAATATTTGTTGGTTAAAAACTTGAGAGTATCCAATCATCCAAGGTCAGTGAATGAGGGCATATCGGTCAGTTTGGAAAGCAGTTTCTAAGTTTGCTCGCTTGGTGACTGACTTCATGAGCTGATTAATTGAGTAATGTCCACAGGATATTAGACAAGCTGCATCCAAGTTGCAATCCAAGGTGTCAGCAAAAGTAGTTACCCTTACTGAAGGTTTCAAATCGGCATACTCTTAACTTCATTTACTTCTGTTTTGTAGAATGTAGCTTGATGAAAGGAAAGAATAGACATGTAAATGTAATTCTCTTCATAATTTAATTGCGTCTCACAGCAGATGTCCTCTTGAGAGCACTGTACCATATTCCCCAGTAAAGGAAATGTCATGTGCAATTTCTCTAGATGGTTGTAAGTATTTCTAGTTTCGATGCACATGATAAATCTGACTTGTTTTGATCCAATCATGGCTCACGATTTGCGCTCATACATCATACACGAAAGTTGGAACAATGAATGATTTTTTGCATGTCATGGACACTAGCTTGCGTTGGGTGGAAGAAGCAGGCCAATCATAAGGTTTAGACTTTTGACGTGAAGAAACTTGTTAGCGGGTACATCTATCACATCTTGGGCAAAAAATGGATGACTTTTGTGGTTCAATTCACTGATGTTAGCTGATGCTTCTTAGATCAATAAATGAGTCCTTGTACTTATGTGAAAATTACTAATTAAGAATATGTGAAACGTTACTTCCTTTAGATTAGATGGGCGTAGGCACAATGCGTTAATTATATCGATTGATGGAGAATGGATGCAAAAGCATCGTTCCAACAAATAGATTTGAATACTAATTTCTTCTCATGAAATCATGTTGCTTGCCTCCTTTTTTTGGATCAAAGAATCTCTTGCGGATGCAATGTTCTTTAAATGGATGCTGGACCATTGTCGGATTTCTTACATTTAATAAGATGACAGCTACCAGCTCGCTAAGTCCGTGTAAGTATGAAAGAACATGGATACAATACAGCAATTCAAAAACCATACTGCTATTATTCCGTTGCTCTCCTAGAAACTATGAGAAGTTCCATTGATATTTCGACAAGGTCCTACACTTACAGGTCATTGAGAAGTGTTCAACCGTGTACATTCCTCACTTCGCTCAAAAATTAAACGAGCCTTTAGCGTATAAAAATGAAGTGGGAGATTTTAACTACTATGCCAAGTTATCATTATGAAAAGCAAGTGCAAATTGTCATAACTATAATAATTTTGCATAATTTTATAAGAAAAAATGTCATAATTGATACAGATTTTGAAATAGCAGATTTGGATCTTGACACGTGCTTCAAATGATAATGCATTTCCTAATATGGCACGTTTACGTGATAAAATAACTATAAAATTGATATATAATTAAGGACGTTTGTAATATTTAACGATAATTTATTTCTTTCTTTCGGACATATGCCGCCATGTTTATTGTAATGAAATTACTCTATTTTTAATTGAGTTTGATGTGATTTTTTTATTTAAAATTTTATTAATATGTCTCTTATACATTATTCTTAACTTGAAAAAAATATATAAAAATTAAGGTCATTGATTTTTGTTTTTGATTTTTAACAAATTAAAGTTGCAAAATTTTAAAATTAGCACATGAAAGGACTTTTCAAATGAATATGTTTACCAAACAACATTTTTCCCAAGTTGCATCTCAAGGCATCTTTTCAATTTTAGTTTACCAACAGTATTTGCATTTCACTAAACCTTTTAGACTAAAGGCCTTTGCATTTTCCCAAGGATATTCCCCCAAAACCGAACCAAATGCAGCCTAAGTATTAACTGATAATATAAGTCATACAATCAAATAAAACCCCACGCAATTCACAATACACTTCCCAACATCTACTAAAGATATCGAAGAAGTCCATATCTTCTTTCAGGTGGGGATCTAATAAAAGCCTCCCTCCATGTATCACTAATGCATGCTCGTTCTACTGCTTTGTTGTAAATATCTTACTCTAACTCATGCATACTAACTAGGACATCAATCAAAGCAGATACCGAGAAAGGGTCTACAGGTGGTGGCGTGACCTTTGAGGTCACAGAACCACTCATAGATTGACTTGTCCAAACTTTTATCAAATCTTGTATGGCTTTGCAACCGTCAGCCATACCGAATGAGTTACTCTTTCTTCTCCTCTTAGTATTTGGAGTCCTATCCAACTTGTGTTTGTCATAAACTGGAGTTGCAACATTGTTGGATGTAAAGACTATCTTATCAATGTGATGTGCACTGAAGTCCTTTGCATTACCACCACCATTGTCACCTTCTTCCGACACCATCAAATCTTCGGCATTTCCCATGGCGTGATCCCCACTAGCATATGTATCACAAAATATAATACATAATTTGGGATACTGAGGAAATCCATCATTCTTGAATTTTGCCCACTCAACATTGTCCTGTAATTTTCATAATAATGACATGTCAGCAACATATTCATACATTTCAAAACTTACATCTATAATGATATCAAAATAACCAAAAGTTAAAAAAAAAAATACCTTGATGTGAGATTCCCACATACTTGGATCATCAACAACAACTGTTTTTATCACACTATCCCAACCAAATCCGGACTGTGAAAGGAGTTTCTTAAAACTCTCATATTGTTTTCTTAGTTTGTTCACCTTGTTCTTGAGCTGTAGCATGCTATATTGGAATCCTGTCTGTTTAATGAATTTAGCCCGTATGTTATTCCACCCTGCTTTGTTGTAAGTAGAAGAGGTGCGATTCCCCTTTTTGACCTCCTCTACCAACAAACTTACAAACAAGTTGGTTAAAGACTCGGTCCATTTTGCACTGCATGTTTGTTTCTCAGATGCCATTTAATCTTGACCAGCTGAGCAATATATGAGTTATGAATTAAAGTAATAACATAATAATGTATGAATTACATGCAATACACACAACCATTCTCAAGAGATGCAAGCAGAGAAGACTCTAATGGCAGAGCATTGACAATTCTTGAACTAGCTTGTATAGAACATGACAAAAATTGCATTTTGAGCTACAAGGGCTATATAGTGCTATGACTATCAATGATCAATGAAATAATATACCCAAAATGAAACAAAGAACACTATGAGAAACCTATCAGATTTTGGAGATGAGCAAGATTTTGAAAGCACCAATGTCAATGGATCTACGCAATTAGCAAAATGAATAGGTCAAGTGAGCAAGTAGAAACCGGTCGAGTGAGAATGAAAAACAATCGCAATGACAAGAAGTAAGCAAAAACCAAATCGAGCTCAACTACACAAATAGGAAAAAATTGAATTTGTGACAACCATAGCCCTAAGCCCCCTAGCCCTTATACTTAAGCTTAGCTGGAGATTGAGAAGGGTTAGTCAAGTGGAGTGCAGTCTTGATAAACTCTCATTTTCAATAAGTTTTCACTGGTCCAAAGCCAATCTTGGACATGCACAAGCTCAACCCAACATGTCATACTACGACTTGGGCCTAGTCAACAAAACAAAACAGAAAACTAATGATCATGGTCTCACACCAGCAAACCAACAAAAGAGAAAACTAAGTGTGAACCTCATTGATGTTAACATGTCGACATTGCTCAGAGGAACGGTTAGGTCTACTGATCTGGATAGCATAAAAACCAATTACCTAAGCTCAACTTTGTGCATTTGGCAATCAATCACCAATTAAGGACAAGTGTATTTGTTAATGCAGGAAATTGAGCGCGAGGGCTCGAGCGAGCAGCGCTGGCTCGGGCTCGAGCGCGGCCCTCACGGATCTACTTTGCATTGCCTACGAAGTTAATGTTCATTCCAAAAAGATCTAGACTAATCTTCAGACTACACTGCATAAATTTATTTAACAAACAAAACAGAGAGAGAAGAAGGGACTTTCTGATCTTTTGTTCCCCTGAACTATCATTTGCAATAAAACCAGAAGATTAGCGAAACTCCATTTCACCGACGCCTGATGGAGTGACGCGAGTTTTCTTTAGTTTTTGGGTTGCAAGCCAAATTATCTAACTAAAAGCATTTAACTAAAAGCACTGGGGCAGAGACAAACCATCTCACGGAGTCAACTTGCTGTTTCAATGTTTCACCAACGGGTCGCTCGAGCGAGTGCAGCGAATGACGAGGGCCAAGCTCGCCGAAGCGAATCGTCGTCTCGCCCCCACTCGCTCGAGCGAGCAGCGCTGGGTCGGGGCTCGAGCAGAACGCGAGGGCTCGAGCGAGCCGTCGCCCACATCAACAAAGGCTTCGACGAGTGTGGCCCTTGCAGACCTGGGCGACGACTCGCTCGAGGGCCGCGCTCGCTCGAGCGAGTACTCGCCTAGATCAGCGACGGCTGGCTGCACTCACTCGACCAAGCCCTCGCCAAAGGCATCCCTCCCATAGTGTGCAAGTCAGCAAGATGGGTATAACTTACCTCGAACGACAAGCTTGAGTCGGTGAAGGAGCAGCACTTGTAGTTGTCGGCGCCGGAGGGAATGAGCAGTCGAGAGGCGCCGGATGACGGAGAGAATGGCAGAGACGATTGCAGTTGAGAGGCGCCGGAGAGAATGACCAGAGAGAGAGAGAGACAAGAAGTGAGAGAGAGAGCGACTCACGACAGAGAGAGAACGCCTTGCAAAAAAAAACTCCTGTTTTTTTTATTCTTATTTTTTTCTCAGAAACAAAAAATTTTGTTCCAAATACTCCTGCAAATAAAAAAACAGTTTTTTGTTTTCGAAAATAAAATATTAACAAGTGCATTTCTGTTCTTTTTTTCCAAATAAAAAATAAATAAAATCAGACACTATCTAAAATAAAAACAAATAGGTCCTAATTTGGAATAAAAACAAACGGGCCCTAAGTCTATTGTCACAGATTTCAACAGTGCATCACTTCTCATTAGGCTAGCTCGCCATTCTGCCCCACCATGACGTGAGTCGAAAATCCATGACTAGTTGTCCTTTTTAATTTTTTGAGATCAAAAATAAATTGGGAAATCGTACCCATAACCTCCACTAGCAAATCACGTTGTGGAATACTGGAGCATATATTGCAATAAGTCGTGGATAGTGACTTACTTCTATTTGACTCGATTAAGATACTTAATTGCACAATCTCTTTCAAATTTTAGGATTTAATTATGTAATCCGAAAGTTTTAGAACCTATTTATTTTCACTTAGATACAAGAAAAATAATACCCTTTTACTTTCTTGCTAATATTTATAATTATTGTATGAATGCCAAAAGACTATGAAAGGTTATATTTAAATTTATTTATCCAACATTTATATATTATGGAAGTTGTCAAATGTTTCAAGTTAACAAATGAATAAATATGCATACGGTAAGATTTAAAGTAAGTAAAAAATAAATAAAAATCTATCTACATGAGACTTTTAATTGCACTTTTAAATTAGTTTTAGGACTTATGGACATTTATCCAATTCTTCGATGAAAGAGGAGTTTCTTTTAGGGATATGCAAAATGGACCAGCAGAACCGAACTAAATCAACAAATTGAGTTCGATTCCTGAGAGTGCTGATCTGGTTTCGATTCCGAAAAGTGAAAGCAGTATCCAAGCAATCTAATTCTTGGTTTCAAGGGTGAATTGGATCGGACCAAACCAATCATATACATAATTTCCTAAAAAAAAAAAATAGCAAAATGTTAAGTAGTTTGATTCGAAATAGTGGGAAAAAAAAAGTGACCATGTTGGAGATATAATTTGTGCAATTGATTTGATTAAAGATACTTAAATCAATCTAAGGTTTAGATTGATATCAATTAATGATTTAAAATGATTTTGTATCTTTGTATTTTCCTTTTATTGTTTACACTTTGTAATATAAATATAAATAAAGAACACATACCAAATCAGAGTGAATACAAAAAAAAATTCTCAAGCTCCTTTTCTCTTTCACTTCATGTCAGACCACTTCCATTAGACTAGATTGGTGGTTTGGTCCGGTGCTCGATTTTTGGTTCCATTCTGTTCCACCTTGAAACCGGACCAAATCGAAAACCAATTACTCCTAACCTTTTCATCTTCTTCTTTTATATTTTTTTTTCTTTTTTTGGGTGTTCAATCTTTTGATAGTGGTAGGCACACCGACCCACCAGTTTAGGCAAAATGCAATTGTAGCACAAAAAATAAATGGGACAGATAAGTTGAATCTAATAATGAAAGTTTATCAAAACACAGCAAATTGCTCCACAGATAAGTTTCCCTCTTTATCTTTGGTTTCTTGGCCAGTGCTGGGCACTGGGCTGGTCACTTTTCGAAGCACTAAGCTGTCGTCAATGGCGACCGTCCCTCTCCTGCAGCACTCGCTCTCCGTCGCCGTCTTCGACGACGGCTTCAAAAGGAGCGATTTTGGGATCATGGGTGTCTCCAGATCGCGGCGCTCTTCTCGCTCCTACGCTGCTGGGCCGAGGGGGCCTTGTATCCGGTATTGTTTGAACACTGCTCGAGCAGAACCGCCGGATAACTTCCATTTCTTCTCGTTTGTTGTTTCGTCTAGTTCTGTGTGCTTGTTTTGGCTTTGGAGAAGCTCTTGTGTGGTGTGCGGTGATGGGTCTTGAAATTTTTGCCAGCTTAGTGGAGGGTGCGAAGTTCAAGTTTAAAGTCCTGGGCGAGTGCAAGAACTGTCAATTAGTTTCTGAGTGTCGCTTAGCCTTTTGAATCGTGGCTTAATGGTATTGAATATTGAAATTCTCGTGCTGAAGTGAAACCGTCAGGAAACAAATCGTGTAGCTTCTAAAAAGTGATGAAGCTGTAGGTGATGAAGACCCAATTTGTTTTTTTTTTTAAATCTCCTCCCTGCCTTTTTGCAAGAAAACTGAAAGAGAGAGAAAACTGTGTTTCCATCAGTTTGGCTATGGGCTAATGTACGGTCCAGGGAGTGTTCTGTTTGAAAGAGTTTGAATTCAGGGAATGGATAACTACCTCGAGAGATACAAAAAGAGTGCTTGGTTTTTTTGGGACTTAGGTTAATGCCAATTTGATTTATATCTTAAGAAAATACGCCCACAGATTTTTTTTGACTTGAGGCAGAGTCTTGGGTGAAAATGTTTAAATGGAACCTGTAGCGTAGTCCTATTGGTCTGTAATAGAGATGTCTGTGACTGTCCAATCATTTTAGAGTATGGAGTCTCCTTTTAGTTTATACAAACTCATTGGAGTTGGAAAGTTCGACCATTTCCTCATGCTGCTCGTATTGACATAAACTAATTCTAAATTACCAAATAAAGAGAAAAGGTTCCGTGTTTTTTGTACTGCCAGCATTGCATGATTGATTGAGCTTCACTTTGAATGCTTATTATCAATACTTTTAATGACAGATGTCAGTCAACAAGTGCAGATGAACCGAAAACAAAAAGGAATCTTCTCGACAATGCTAGCAATCTTCTTACTAATCTGTTGAGTGGGGGAAGTCTGGGATTGATGCCAATAGCTGAAGGTGCAGTGACGGATTTATTTGGCAAGCCTCTCTTCTTCTCACTGTATGATTGGTTCTTAGAGGTACTCGTGGAAATCATTGAAGTTCTTTGCCGATTTTCTTCTTCCTTTTTTGTTTTTTTTGCTCAGCAATTAGGCTGTTGGTTGACATCCAATTAACTTATTTTCTTCTTAGGAGTTCACTATTACATGTTGCTGCTTGTCATTCTTTATAAATGTGTAGAAAGTTCATAATTCAATTGAACTACCAACTCAGTTGTTTTTTTCCCTACAATTTCTTATAATGCCAATCATGTCAAAAAGAAAATTTCAAAAGGTACTTTATCTGCTATCTTGTAATGTTTGTGAAGGCACTCAGTCCCACTTCAATCATTGTGCAGCATGGAGCTGTCTATAAACTTGCTTTTGGACCGAAAGCATTTGTTGTTGTATCCGATCCTATAGTCGCAAGGCACATCCTTAGAGAGAATGCATTTTCGTATGATAAGGTAATGAAGTTATATGCTTCTGTGACCTGTCAAGGTTCATTTTGTACCATTTATGTGCTTGTGCTGGAAAAATAAAATAGCGAAATTTTCCAATTTTGTAATTGAGATAATCTGGTTGTGTGAAAATGATTGAATAATTAGATCCAGAGACAATTTGGTAATTTGAGCATTTGCTAAATGCGTAGGATTTCTGCCACAAGTTTGAGAAAGAGAGAATGGAGTATACAAATTTTTGGATGATCAGTATAGGCTACTTACTTCAGTTTGAGAGTTTCATCATATCTTAGTATCCCTTCTAAGGCTCACCGGCAAGTGTTTTATGCTATAATAGGGAGTTCTAGCTGATATCCTTGAGCCAATAATGGGAAAAGGACTTATACCTGCGGACCTTGACACTTGGAAGCAGAGGAGAAGAGGTGAGCAATTTAAGATTATGCCATTTTCACGTTTGGGCATGGGTCTAGACCAATCTGGAGTATCTGCCAATCAGTTTTAGTTAAAACTCAAGTATATCGTGCTTCCTCCACATGAAGTAGTGTATATGCAATTCAAAATATTTTCTTAGAAAAAGTTATTGGCCTTCTTACGAGTAATGCAGTGTATAAATTATCTTGAGAAGCAATAAACAACTGTTTTAGCAAAACAATCATACAATGATTAACTCCAATCATATCCTTGCTTGTTCATGGTTTACCAATCATGACTGCATACTTTTCCTTCAAATGGCTATGTAGGAGATCAATGGAAGAAATATTATTATGGTTTAGCTTGTTTTGCATCAATATCATCAATTTCCCAAAGTGTCCTTAAGATTTAAATTAGAATTCCCTTTGTTCGATCAGAGTTGTTTCAGATGACAACGGTAAGTTGGATGCTGGTGCCTCAATTAATTCCCTTTAGCATCGCACCTTTTGCTTTAAAATAAGTTATTGTCAAATGCATACTGTTGATACTTCATCTAATTTTTCTGTTCTTTGTCATCCTATCATTAGCTATCTATTGTAAGTTATGGCCGGACCATTGCCAGCTCTTCAAAAAGCTTAAGCTATTAGAGTGTGATGAGAAAATATTAATCTTGAATTAGTAAATGTTATTGTAGTGAAGTGTTGTGCTCATTCTTTTTGGATAATGTATTTGTAATAAATTATTCATTGCCTTGGTCATCAACAAACTATCAATGTTCTTGTTTAAATTGCAAGGGTAATGCAAGTGTATGTGGTCTTGTCTAAAAGTTAGCATAACTTGTCTTGAAAACTACAGTTATTGCTCCTGGGTTTCATTCGTTATACTTGGAAGCTATGACCGAAGTGTTCACAAAATGTTCGGAGAAGACCATCCAGAAACTTGAGAAGCTATCTGAAGGCACAAATGAACATGGAGAGGGGAAAATTGAGCTGGATCTTGAAGCAGAGTTTTCAAGTTTGGCTCTTGATATTATAGGCCTTGGCGTCTTCAATTATGACTTTGGTTCAGTCACAAAAGAGTCACCTGTCATCAAGGTTTGATGAGTTGTGACTAGTCTTTTTCCTTTAGTGCCATTCGTTTTGTTTAATCTGTTAAAGACACTTCCTTCTTGTGTAAACTGTTCTCAATACTATCACAGTTAAAAAAATCTATATAAACTTAAGGCTTCAAATATTTGTCAGTTAGAATTTTGGTTTCTTGTGTGGTTTTGATTTTACTGCTGTCATTTAAGGGAGAAAGGCTCCACATAGGACCACAATATCAGAATAATGACCCATTGAGTTTGCTTTCTGAATAAAGACTAAGATGTGGTGATATTTTAGTGGCTATATTTTGCAGGTCTTATTTTAATGCAAGGTACTTTCACATTGATCAGGTCTCATCCAACATTGCTTGAAACATCTCATTTTACATTTTTCTCTCATATTAATTCGTGTCCTTAGAATTGACAGCTAGTTCACTGGATCTTAAAGGCACGATTCAAAATTATCAGTTCATGGTGCCAATCTCTCTTTGACAGCTTGATGATACCTTTTGTCATTTTGGTGTAGGCGGTTTATGGTACTCTTTTTGAAGCAGAGCATAGATCTACCTTTTACATCCCTTATTGGAAGGTCCCATTAGCTTCTTGGATTGTGCCTAGGCAGCGGAAATTCCAGAAAGATCTCAAGGTTATCAATGACTGTCTTGATGGACTCATAAAAAATGCAAAGGAGACCAGACAGGTTAGAAAATAACCGCTATATAGAGTGTGTGTGATATAGCTGTTGATATTTAAAAAAACATTGGGCTTGTTCTCTTGGCGATGAAAACCTTCACCTTAACAAATTTTGTATTCTTGGATGGTGTAATCTATGAAAGAAAATTTGCCCTCCATTTGAGAAATTTAGCAGCAAGAACACCATTTGCGGAGACATGGATTGCAAAATGCAAATGAATTACATCTATGTGAAGTGGGAGCAGCCTGTGTGAAAATTTGCTGTTTAATTCTGTTACTTTCAAGTTAAACCATTTGAAGATTTATCTTTGATGGAACTAAACTGCAGGAAACAGATGTTGAAAAACTGCAGCAGAGGGATTACTTAAGTCTCAAAGTGGGTAGACATTTTTTAATTTCTTGTGCCTTTCAATTTAAGAGTTGTTTGCATAAGTCAATGAGCATATATATTATCAAATCCAGGCCATGTGTTTTTGAAGTTTGCAGGATGCCAGTCTTCTACGTTTTCTAGTTGATATGCGCGGTGTGGATGTAGATGATCGCCAGGTAAAGTATGATTTTGTAATCTTTCAAAGCTTCAGCTAGGTGAAGTTTCCCCAGTGGTTAACGGTAAATTGCTATTGGGTTTCTCGAACAATGTGATATCTCACTCTGTGCAGTGCCTCAAGTTGTTTGCTGTCCAAGGTCTGTTTTGAAATCGTTGTCGTGCCAAGTTTGTTTAGGAAAAGTTCACAGGGCTAAACTGGAGAAGTAAAACTTCTAAATCAAACAAATATTATTGTCTCATTTTCGATTTGACCGTTAGTGCTATTTTTAAGGGTTCTTAATTCCAATTGGTCTGATTAGACTGTTGTCCACAATTTTAAGTAATATTTTTCAGTAATCGCAGGTAATGAAATATCTGTGATTCCATGTAAAACATCCTTTCAAGCCGAAGATCTATAAGTGCTTGTATAAATTTAAGTATAAGTAGAATATATAGAGAAAAATTGTAAGGATGTCTTTGGTTTATCTGTTTTGGTTTACTTTTGAGATGGGTGATTCTGAAACCAGACCAAATCAATCAATTTCCTTTTTCTCAACCAAAGCAACCAGATCAACCAAAAAACCAAAGAATACAGCTCAGTTCATTTGCACTTTAGCAGTGTTGTATTTCTCTTTGCTTTCACCACTCTTTATTTTCAAAAACTGTTTCTATTTGATCATTTTGGACGCACATATCTCTAAAGGGTGTTTAAACACTAAACTAATATCTCTTGCAAAGTCTGAAGCCCAGGATATTAGTGCTGTATCCATCCCTGGCTAGAGGTATGCTCACACGTAGTGAATGCAAGTTGCTCATGCCTACATTGGATCATATGCTTCTAAAAAATTCATCATAGCAGTGCACCTGTGCTTCTGAAACTCCTTGCTTTAGTATCAGATTTAGTTCAGTTATGCACCTTTGGCGTTTTCTGAACCACTCATTTTAACAGCTGAGGGATGACCTTATGACTATGCTCATCGCCGGCCATGAAACAACAGCTGCTGTTCTTACCTGGGCTGTTTTCTTACTTGCTCAAGTATGTGTCTGATCACCAACTTCGTTGTCTTGCAATCTTGTATTGTTTTTAACGTGTCTGTGCTGCTTGAAATTTACTTGCCTAAGGTTGTCATTTAAATTATTGACTTCAATTTTCTGAATGCAGAACCCATCAAAAATGAGAAAAGCACAAGTAGAAATTGATTCAGTGCTTGGTCAAAAGAGGCCAACTTTTGAATCTCTAAAGAAGTTGGAGTAAGTCATGTATCTACTCGTACAATGTTAACGTTTGTTTTGGATGATCTTCCTTGTTTTTCGGTGCATATGTGAATACTGTAGTGATAAACGAGTGTGGAAGGTGATTCGTGCCCATCTTTGAGTGATTTCTCTCCCTTCAAGGGCAATACTCCTTAGCTCAGAATCAGAGTGTTGTTTCATTAATCTCTTTCTTGAAGGCAAGGCTTATATAAATGGAAGTCATTGGTGCTACTTCTGCAGACAGTAATCTGTATATGTTAATCTTGTGTAAAGAGCATGTGTGGGAAAAACCAAAAAAGCTGCATATTAATTTCTCTGCTTTTGCTACTCAAAGCTAATTCAAATTGATTGCATTTTTAGAGAGAGAGAGAGAGAGAGAGAGAGAGAGAGAAAGAGAGGGGGATCGTTTGCAGAATTGTTCCCTCAATCTTTTCCGATGATAGCATTTGTTTGCTCTTTAGCTGCAACTTCTCATCTTAGTGTTTCTATTTACTTCCCCCAAAAGACCGTGTGGAAAAGAAAGATCTCCTGGAAGTGCTTTTGTTTTCTCTCATCAAAATCCATCTATGTCAGTAGCAAGCTCATGCATGTTTATGAACTGTATGCAATAATGGAAAGGTTTCTCTTCTCTAATCCTTGGTTTGGTGATTCGCTTGAATGGTTTTGTATCTTGACTATTTTTTTCTTCTTGATTTTCAAAATTCATATGCCTTTTCCTTTCTCTCAGGTACATTAGACTGATAGTTGTAGAGACACTTCGTTTGTATCCTCAACCACCTTTGCTTATTAGGCGTACCCTCAAATCAGATCGGTTGCCAGGTAATACTAGCTACTAAATCGTAAATTTGATTGCTAACTTAATTTTACACTTAATAATTTGTACCAATGCTACCTTGGGATAAAAAGCCTGGTTGTCGCTTAATCTCCTCCTATAGTTCAGTGATCATTTTGGTGCAATAGCAGATAACAGGAAAGAAAATACTATCAGTGGTTGAGATGACTGCTGGTGAAAGGAGATATTAAGCCACTTGTGGATAAAATAGGAGAGAAATTGTATTTGAAACTCTCAACAAATTTATGTCTCGATAGATTAAGTATGAGTCAGTCATGTTGATCTGCGGGCATTACCATCTCAAGTTCATTTTGAAGGGACGACTTTTGGTGGTTTTCCTGGAGGTCATCCTTAAAATAAATGATAAACATGATTTGCAGTGAGTTTCTCGACCGCAAGTTCTCCTCTGCATGAGCTAATGAGTTATACTGGGAAGTCCCTCATCTTATTATTTGTGTTCGAAAAATTTTACGTGATGATCGATAGGGAATATCCAATTGACCAAGTGAAATTCAAACGAGCTGCTAGTTGAGGTGGCATTATTCCATGGGACAAAAGTGTTTGTTCAATGCATCGGTGTAATAGGACCATGTCGACAGGGAATGAAGACATTGTTTTATTTTTGTAATCATTTTTCTATTCTAGTCCTCACCTTATTTATAAACTGGAATTCTAAATTTTTTAGTCAACTCTGCCTTTCAGGAGGTTATAGAGGTGACAAAAATGGTTATGCGATCCCTGCTGGCACAGATATCTTCATTTCTGTAAGTAGTTTGCATTGCTCGTATATTAGTTCTTATCAGTTTGCACTGCCACTTTTGTTAAAAATCTATAGTCTGTCCCTTCTGCTTCTGCTCATTCTGGTGTGCATGACTTTTTGTCCTTTAAATTTAATTATTCAGGTGTATAACCTTCATCGATCTCCATATTTTTGGGATCGCCCCAGTGACTTTGAACCGGAGAGGTTCCTGACACAAAGAAAGAGTGAGGGGGTTGAAGGGTGGGCCGGCTTCGATCCATCTCGGAGTCCTGGAGCGCTATATCCGAATGAGGTGACCTTCCAAATTGGAATCTCCACGCTTCAAGCACTTTTACTCAGTCTAATCGGCCAAAAAAAATGCCTCTCATCCTTTGTCGAATGTTAATCGTTTGTTGCGATGATCAGATCGTCTCGGATTTTGCCTTCTTGCCGTTTGGTGGGGGGCCTAGGAAGTGTGTCGGGGACCAATTTGCCCTAATGGAGTCAACGGTGGCATTGGCTATGCTGCTCCAGAAATTTGATGTGGAACTGAAAGGATCTGCCGACTCTGTGGAACTTGTTACGGGCGCAACAATCCACACGAAGAACGGATTGTGGTGTAATTTAAGGAAGAGATCTGATCAGCCGCAAATCTGATTGTCAGAATGCATTACAAGCTATTAATGGTTGGGCAAATCAGCTTTTTCTCGGGTTGTCTTTCTGTCTCTTATCTTGCTACTGATAAACAGATCTTACATTTGCTTTTCGCAGACTCGAGTTCACCGGCATGGTACAGATTCAACCGGCAAAGCCCCTCTTCCCCAACCAAGAGTTGAGACCAGATGCAAGAATCTGGTGTTCTATACAATGACTTTCTCTTTGATTTCATGTCATATGAGACTTGAATAGCAAGTCATATGCGGAAAAACATAATGAGCACTCGTTGCATGCGCCTACTTGGATGTCTGTAGGTTGTATGGACGGAATTGGTTGCTACCAAAATATATATATATATATGAATTGCTTCATTTGGGGAAAAAAAAAATTCGGGTATTAAGTGGCCATCTTATCGGTCGTGAAATTTCACTTTTCCAATATGTTTTACGTTTTTTCCAGCACAGGGCTGAGCGTTATGATCTTAGGCACTTTACCAGATATTGCCAATACGATTCACTGCAGCAAATGAAGTATCCAATTGACAATTCTTAGCTTTGATTTGGCAACTACAACACAGAACTGAGAAATGATGACAGATTCTGATTTGCAACATGAACTAGATTGAATGCTTATGACAGGAAGAGAAAAAGGAGGCTGCCGCAACAACTCCCAATGCCCGTGCGTGAGAGAGAGAGAGAGAGAGAGAGAGAGAGAATATCATTCGGATACAAGAAGAAGATCCCTTTATACTTCTTGCAATTTGTCGCCCATGCTCAGCTAATTAGAAGAAAAGGGAATATACATGACGCTGGGAGTTCCTCTTTCCCCCCTTATAGATGTTGGGAGCTAATTAAAAATGCTTTTGCCATTTTCAACTTCAATAAAGCCACGGGAAGGTCAATAGGTAAATTCAACCGTGCAATTTCTTATCCTGCCAGTTCTTCAATGCAATGCCCTGAAACTGCAAATGCATCGAACCAACAGGCTGTCCCTGCACAGCGCCAAGCCTAAGGTCCAATACAACCGGAAAGTCAAAAAGAAAAAGCACAACTTAGTTCTTAAGATGCGTACAGTGTTTTGGAAATCACTATGGACGGGGAAACACCCAGGAATCTCTTGTGCTCTAAAACCAACATGTCCCTGAAATCAACAAACTTGCTCCATCAATTAATTTGTTGAAAGAAATTCTCCTCACTGGGATATTGGTTATATAGATTCTGTACCAGTTCCTGCAAACTTTGTGGGGTCCCACAGTGAAAAACTCGTGACGGCACTGAATGTAGACGTCCCTAATAAGATTGAGGTCAGGATCAAAGATCAGAAGATATGGCCAAAAGGATCACAGAACTATGCATTAGAAGTTAAGGACAGAATACAGGCACGTAATACACACACCAGGCCACCCTGTAAATTGCCATTTTAACCATCGCAAGTGGGACATGTTGAATCTAGTTGTTGCCGCATTAGTAGAACAAAAGAGCTCAATACCACTATCCATGACAGGTAAAATCCATTTAGCAAAGATAATAAGTTTCCATACCACTCCTTGCATACTTTGATGAGCATCACCATGGCCATCTACACTTGCTGTTCTGAAGTTTAATTCCTGCACAGTTGAAAGACGACAATATGAGGGAGACAATAACCACAGCATAATCTTGAAATATTTTCCATGCTGGATACCATGTCTTGCATGCCCTGTTGGGAAATCCAACGGTTCTCCTGGCCTTCTGTTCTTGAACTTGCTTGTTCCTACAGTTTAAGACAAGTTACACCATTTCTCAATGTACAAGCTGACACTATCATAACAACGGAATGAACTAAATGGAATAAGCCTAACCATATCATGGAAGTTATCTTGAGTCCTGATAGCAGCACCTCCTTGCTCAAAATGCACCACCTGCAGCATGAATAAGGTTGTGCTCAAGGGCTGGATCACGTAACAGTAGCTGCAACACATTTGCTACTCAAAGTGTCAAATGCCAAGCGTAAACTGACCTTTCTTTTCTTACATATTTTCTTTCTCTTAAGTGACTTGACTACGTTCCGGTTATTCTCTTCTGGGGCTTCAGCATTTTGGTGAACAGCAACTAAGCCAGGCTCCGAAACACTCCACCTAGAATTAACCCTTGAATACTGTCTCGACACTTCCTCTAAGGCCTGACATGCAATATTGTAAGCTTCCTGAGATAAAGAGCCCTGTTCCCCCAGTTTAATTGCTCTCTTACAAAGATCGTTAAACCGCTGCATTCTGGAAGCAAGCAATTCTTTTGATTTTTCAGATTCAGTTTCCCTTATCTTTGCATTCTTTGTCCAGCGCTTTAAAATATATTGATATGGGATGCTAGAAACGCCAGATGTTTGAAGAACAAGCATTGCATGTCTACAAAGGAAACCTCTGTATTCAAATGATTTACATGAACATAAAATTTCTGAGTCAACTTCCTTCCAAGAGACGACAAAATTTTGATTTTTCCTATATTCTTCAACTCGAAAGATTGCAGCCGGTTCATTTCCATTTTCTCTTTGCAAATGACACAACTCAACTCCCAGAACCTCGTCCTGAAATTGCTTGAAAACTGCATTTGTATAAATTGTCGACAGTTGCTTCTCAAATGTTAAGGCAGACCTTAATACAGGTGGTTTGTACCATGATTCGGCATCCGATGCAGCCTCCCTTTCATACCTTTCTTGCAAATACACTTTGTATCGCTTCAAAAAATCCTTAAAAGAAATTCCCCTATATAGGTAACTATCAAAAAAAGCAGTCATGCTTCTAGTTCGATCAGCTGAGGACATTCCAGCTAAAAATGCATCCTGCATGTAAGTTGGGACCCACTTTTTACGATCTTCATATAATGAGCAAACCCACTCATCCTCCCCTACTTCAAATTTATGAATCAGTTTCTGCCATCTCTTTTCAAACTGTTCCTCCGTCCAAGACAGATACACACATTTGTTAAACTTATCCATGAATTTATCATATTTATCTAAAACATGTGCCAAAGTTAGAGGAATTTTTCTGAAGATGTGCCACAAGCAAAAACAATGGCGTATATCTGGAAATACATCTGCCACAGCTTCTTTTAGTTGTTTGTCTTGATCGGTTATGATAACTTTAGGAGCTTGATGACCCATTGCATTGAGCCACGCCTGCATTACCCAACTATAAGACAATTTCCCTTCAGCCCCAATTAATGCACATCCAAGCAGTAAGTACTGAGCATGGTGATTGACTCCAACAATAGGAAGAAAAGGAATACCATATTTTTCTTTAACGTAGAAGATATCAAAGTAGACCACGTCACAGAAACTGCCATAATCATGCCTACCTTTAGCATCAACCCAGAAGACATTTCTCAAGCATTTGTCAGGGCCCAAATCTATTGCATAGAAGAAATTAGGATTCTCCTGCTGCATGCTCACGAAATGTTCAAGCATCACTTGTGTGTCTTCCTCATTTAGGAAAGCTTGTAGACCCTTCTTTTGATAGGCTAAAGCACCAACTTGCTTGGTCCTTCCCCAGAGGGAATTATAGAAGTCATCTGGGTCAATGTCATGGTTATGCTCCTTGACAACACTATATATAATCCATATGCCATCTTCCCTCCTCTTCATATTCATTCCAGCTTTGCAGTTCGTCTTCATACAGGGGCGCGGATGGACAGTTGAACTGGACTCGCGCTTGCTTCCAAATCTAGAACAAGCTATCTTCACATCAATAAACTTCCCAGATTTCTTTGAGCGACGGCTCGCTTTTATTGTGATGCCAAATCCAACAGAGCGAGCATACTCCCTGTAGAAAGAGTATGCTGCTTCCTTCGTTTGAAATTCTAAACCAATCCGGGGATCTGTACTCAACAATCTATGGTGAACATCAACAATGGAGTTTGTCCCCACCTGATTCATAATACAAGCATCATTTTCCTCACTGTCATGCTGGGGGGCTACCATCATATCTTCACCCCCATTATGAGAATTTACATTTTCCCCGCTGTTACAGTGGGGTGCTACCAGAATATTTTCACTCCCCTCGTGAGAATTTACATCCTCTTCCTCAGCAGGCATTATGCTGGAAGACTCTACAACATCCAAATCTACATTTTTGTTAGAGTCCGACCTTTTTTTTTTATCTGAAGGAAGTTCGAACTACCTTATGAACTCTTAGATTCCTGAAAGAACATGGGAAAATTTTTTCACAAATTTCAGGCAAAACAAAGAAGTAAACTTTCTACAGATGACAAATCCAGAAACATATTTCATGAAAATGATATGGCAATGACGAAGTATTTTAGTTTCGGGGTAAGAATTCACACTATGAAGGTGGAAAATACTTCAAGACAAACTGACTATGCCTGTATAAATTATTGCTGGCCGTTCGAAGATCTTTCAAGAAACTTAAGTTTTGTGGAATGATGGAAAAAATGGGTACTCCCCTCCACCACACTCCACAAGCCAGGTCAATCTGAGCCATTACATTCATTTTAATCAACTTAAATAACTAAGTAACTCAATCCAATCATTTGTGCGTGCGTGCGTGTGTGTGTTGATTTTTCCACTCACTCTGACGAAATTGAACAAAAAGTTTTTCACATGATTGACCTGACCCCATGCCATTGTAAGCCAATGACTGATTAAACAGTAACACCGGAGTCGAATACAAAAAAGAGAATTCACTACAAAACCAACCAACAAAGCCTTCAGTCCAAGAGCTCAAGTCAGGGACAGCGCCACCATATGATCAGTGGGTGCAAGTGCCCCCACTGAATTTTCTGCACTCTCCAAGTAGTGAAGTCCAAACCTCATACGACAATAGCACCTACAATAATGTAAAGAATTTCTCTAGTCATTGGAATTGGATGTATCAACTTTTATCCATATCCTTGTGCACTGTTACATATCTTTATGTAAACAAATAACAGACTATGCGAAGAAACTAAATCCATTGTACTCATCTCACACAGAAGCATTTCAGTAGATGAATAATTGGCATAGAAAAAGAAATGATGGTCACAGTACGACACTTTCCATGCACCGAAACACG
Organism: Eucalyptus paniculata subsp. matutina; assembly: GCA_017140255.1. NCBI lineage: Eukaryota > Viridiplantae > Streptophyta > Magnoliopsida > Myrtales > Myrtaceae > Eucalyptus > Eucalyptus paniculata. Next base: position 10,810,128 of record CM029435.1, read on the forward strand.
TCAATGACCGCAAGAAGCCGTCATCACGTAATTCCATTCGTTCGTAGTCAATAATTTGAACGCCCCACTAGTCACCAACACAGAGAAAAGACACGAAGTATTGGATATGGATCTTCTACGCATGTGGAAGTCCGAAACTTAGTTATTTTTTCTTACTTGTATGAGGAATTCTCCTCACGTTTGATACTCTTTTTCGCCACGTAACAAGACAACCCCAGTGAACCCACGTCGGAGACACTCCTTTCACTTGTCCAAGGCTCAAGTCCGTCGTCTTTAGAACCATTTGTCTCGTGGGTGATTTAAGGGTACGACAAAATGAAGATAAAAATCGCATTTTTACGTCATTACGCGATTGCCCACGCCGACAAATGACCCGCCCCGGCTCAAGTCATGATGGGTAGCACAGCCGCGAGCCACTCGAACCTCGCGAGGCGGTCCGGTCCCGATGCGATGCTCGGATTACTCGAAGCGAAGGCGAAGATTGAGCTGAGGAAATGAAGAGAGGGAAGCGCCGGAAAGGAGATTTACCCGGAAGAGAGGAAGCCGCGGCAGATGAAACGACAGCGTTCCGGTTCAGGAGCTGGCGGCTAAGCAGATGAATTCGGGAGCTTCTGGTCTGATTTGACGATGATTGGAAGAAGAAGAAGAAGAAGAAGAAGAGGAGAAGCAGGCGACTGAGAAGAAAGGAAGGGGAGAGGGGAGTAATTAATAATAATATTGTAATTTTTCATACACCGATTATTTTAATGCTGTGCCTAACCACTATTTTGAGAGTTGGATTATTACAAACTAAATTATGTGTTTAATAACTGTCTTGAATCATTGACTAACATGGCTTTTATAATTGTATAGTCGATCATGATTAATCATTATTTACCAAAGATTGCAAAGTGGGATGTCGTCCCTACACATTCAATTAATCTAGTTAACTTTTTGCATTAAGGATAACGACATTATCAGCATCTTTGATATATCAGTCAGTTTGATTGAATTCTTGAAAATTTATTTAATAAGCGATGTTAAATTTGAACTTTTAATTAATTCGATTGGATCCTTAAATTAGTCCTAAAGTGTTTTATATTATTTGGTAACCTAGCAACGTGAGAACCCAAGAGAAAAAAATGTTGTACCTAAATAGGTGTTTTCTACTATCACTCAAGGAATCAATTCACCGTCCTAAATGCGTTTTATACTAATGCGTTTCGAGATACCTTTCGGCACAAAATTGTTGTACCTCGCAAACACATCAGAAGTGTTCGGTAAACGATCAAAATTTGTTGTTTTGTCATCGGGGATCTGTAATATGTTTTGAGTCTAACGTTTGCATCCGAGGAAAAAACTAAACCCCCATCGTCAGTCTACTTCCAGGATTCAATCATAGACATGTCGTCCAAGCTGAAATTAGCAAAATTCGCAAGAAAACAGAGCTGAACCTATCATACCCTTACATTGTTTCTGCTTCCCGGTTAACTTCTTCGGACTTAAACAAGGAATTTACACTCGCGTTCATGAACATTTCCTAAGGTGAAGCAAAACCAAGTCGAGTACCGACGAATTCCTTTCTTTAGGCGAGGACAGTCCATGACCAGCTCTGGATGGAGCCTCAAATGGGCGAGAGCCGACAGGAAGAAAACAGAACGAACCAGCTCAGCGAGGATGTCACATAATACGATCTTCAAAATGCGAAGGGCAGAAAGACATGAACGACAAAGATGAGAATGCGGTAACACAATGAAGCTTGTGCAGAACAACTGTTCAGTTTAGAACATACTCACCCCAGATTTCTGTGTCCTATTTAAATCACTGCATTAAATGGATATCCGACAGACTTGAGTTTTGTGAAGTACTCAACCGAAGGAATGTGTAACAGGGCTGCAAGTGCCGACACACACGGTACTACAAAGTTTCAACCCTTAAACCAAATCTCTTACATGGGCCAAGGATCTTAGTTTTGCTAGAAAAGAACACCTATGTGATATCCCACATTTAGTATTTCTGAGGCGGTTGTTGGGTTGGCAGTAATCCAAATCGCTTCTTTAAAAGAACTCTCTGCCTTGAGTATTTGTCATCAGGCGAGAAGCGAGCTGCAGAAAGAACATGATCTAAATGTAAATAAATACATAAATCAAAAAACACTTAATATTGTAGAAACCTTATTAAAGAAATTCTGCAGTAAACAATAAGCTGCAATACGTGAGGCATGATTCAAATCATATGGACTAAAAACACTAGGTGGTTTTGAAGCATATATGTTTCATCTCTACTGAACTGCAGCTTCACTGGAGGAAGAAAGCGCAGGATAGTTAAGAGTGACATTTGATCTAAGTCCATTAGCATTCAAAGCTAAACATTGCCACTAGACTTCTTAGCTTTGCCAAGATGGACTATGAAGGCAGGATTCAAAGGAGTCCACACACGAGAAGAATGTGTAATAGATAACAAATGAAAATTCGACTTCTGGACTAAGAACACTCGGCGGTTGAAGCATTACATGTTTCATCTCCACTGAACTGCAGCTTCATTGGAGGAAGAAAGCGCAGGATAGTTAAGAGTGACATTTGATCTAAGTCCATTAGCATTCAAAGCTAATCATTGCCACTAGACCTCTTAGCTTTGCCAAGATGGACTTCAAAGGTAGGATTCAACCGAGCCCACACACAAGAAGAATGTGGGAATAGATAACAAATGAAAATGCAACTTCTCCCATAAGGGCAAAAAATGTTCTCAACAGTGGTAGAGAAAGAAAATAACTTAAAAACCTTGAACAGCCTTGTGTAGCAAAATCAAACAAATATAAGAATCAAATACATAAGAAAAGAAAATGAAAGATCAAATGAGGTGAGGTGACTTACCCGGATGTGCAGATTGTGTAGCGAGACCCAAGGGTGATTCTTTCTGCATACAATCAAGCAGCCATTTTAGGACACAGATTGACAAAATAGTATGGAAGTAAGAGAGGCCCCAAGTGGGTACTGACTGCTACCCAAAAACCAATCACCAATCAAATCACGCTCTTTATAAAGCGAACAAGCTGGATTCTTGTATAATTTTGTAATTATCTGTCTACTAACCACACGAATATCACTCTCTGGCAGGACAATCACATGTCACAATTTAAAACCTGATGCTCCTACCCAATTCTGTGAAATGTTTTAAGAGAGTTGAAACAACCATCGTAACATCCAAAAATAATTTTCATTTGCTCATCGCAAGGCATTACCAATACCAAAATCCCCAGACATTCGCACAAGGACTCTAAGGCAAAGCTCATCTTTCCTATTCTATTCAGTAAAGTAGCAGGCATAAATTTCGGCATCGCATTAAGCTAAGCATCTCTTTTCCTAACTAAAGCGTCCCCAGATGAATCCAATCAGCAGGCGCGAAATTAGTATCATTACCACCATTTCAGGAACCACGAACAACCCATGTATAAACAAGACAAAATTAATATCTAGAGAAAAGGAACAACACAGCACCTTTGTGGTGTACACTTTGTCACCATTATCGTTAATGTAGAACTGAAGATACATCGCGGCTCGGCAAAACCTGCAGATACGGGAGCAGAATCAATGGAAAAAGACCCAGATAAGCAGAAGTCCACCATTAACATTCCAGGAACCGAAATCCAAGCATCCACACAAAACAACTAATACCCAATAAGCCCAATACTACGTTAACCACCAGAAACTTTCAGTGGACAACGATGGCAAGCTTCCATGCGGTTCATTACGATCAAAGCAGAAACCTTTGTATTCACAAGAAAAAAGGTTGCAACATGCGAATAAACCATCGTTTGAATTCGTAGAACTAGCTACAGAGATACAGAGAGAGAGAGAGAGAGAGAGAGGCATACACAAGGCAAGAACTGAAGAGGGAGAGGGAGAGAGAGATCAGAAACGGGTCGGCGGCAACTTCAGCTTCCCCGCAAGCTTCTTTAATAGCGAGGAGAGAGCAGGGCAAACTAGGGCTCCGAAGGGCTTTGAGAATATGGTTCAGGGAGATTTTTAGTCCTCTGAATTTTGGTAGTTGTGTAATTTGGTCCTTTTAAATTTTATTCTGTGCAATCAAGTTCTCCGACTTTCTGGATTTATCCAATTTAATACTCTAATTTTTATTTTGCACAATCAAATCCTCCAACTCTAATAAGTGCTTTGTTCGCACGCTGTAACTAGTAGTATCAAATTATGATTTCTTTTTTCTTATATTTCTCATTTATTTTTGCTCATTTGACGTCAAATTAGTATCACATTTAATTTTCTACCACATAAGCAATGCCACTTACCCAAAAAAAAAAAAAAAAAAAAAAGTAATGCCGCTTTATTAGCTAATTTGACAGGACGGTTAAAACGGTTGGGGAAGGCTATATTGCAATCAAATGAGAAAAATAGAGGATTAAACTGCACAAAATATTTCTTAGAAATCAAACACACAACTATAGAAAGTTATAAAAAAAAAAGTTAGAGAACAAAATTGCACCAAATTAAAAGGATCGAATTTGTACATAAATTTTTAGGTCTCCAAGGAAATGATTTGAATGGAATAAATAAATAAATAACACAAAAAGGAACGGGTTTCTTGGGGAAATGAGGGCTAGTCCACTCAACCCGAATCTAACCGAACCCATCCATTCGACGGCCCTAACCCAAACCCATGGGCCTTTTTTCTCGTGAGGGAATAGGGAAATGGTGTATTATCCAATCGAACTGAATCCAACAAATCAATGTTTTTAAATATATTTGTGATTCTTGATCTATCATTCATTTTTGCTGGGCAATAAAATTGAAATATCTTTTTTTTTTCTTTTTTAAGTTAATGTTTGAACCGAATATGCTGTAACTAGAACTAACACATAGAGGGAGTTTCTAGTGGTGATCACTCTTTTTCACCCGTTAAAAAAAGAGAGTATTATTTTCCTATACAAAATAGAGTATATAATTTCTTATATCACCTATTTAAGCATCATTTCAATTGAGACCGTCCATGTCGAACTTAATTGTGTTGATGTGATAAACGTGTTTCTTTAATACAAATTTGTTTCATGCATGTCTAATCTTTTGACTTGTTAATCATATTAAAATGACGTTTAAATACATGTAGGCACGTTAAGATATGTCTAAGCACTCTGTCTTAGAGCTCATTTTTACAAAAGGTTTTTGTCTAACTTGTATGATAATGTGTGGTTTTTGGCTTTCAAAATTACCACAGGTTATTGAATTGATCATGTTCGAGTTCGACAAATATCGCATGTGATACAAGCATGACCAAAAAAAATACATGAAGCATCTTCCCTGACAGAAGTAAGCCCACAAAATCATATTAGAGAGCAACAGGGGCTTACCTCAAGACACCATACCCTATTTTTCATCTATCATCTCCTCCTCAATTCGTAAAAATGGATTGTAAAATAATGATTTTTGTCTTCTTTTTCTTCTTACAATTCGGGGACATAGACATGAAGAAATGGCTACTTGAAGGGCTACCTAAAGGTCCGACCTTCATAAACCAATTTTGTTTAGGTAATCTTTTTATTTTTATTTTTTTTGGGTCAGTTTTACTCCACTTGAACTTTTAATTCCCCCAGATTTTTACACTACCTCCTTATAAGACATGAGAGTCAAAATCTACACTTGAAACTAAATTATTCCCACCCCCAATCTTTTAAAAAGGTGAATCCATTTTTTAAAAATGTGAAGATTCGAATTTCCCACTTCTCCCTTCTCAAGTGGGAAGGGTGAACCTAGTGGTTTGTGTGCAGGTAACTTGACTCATAATACAATGTACATGGTTGGTAAGATCAATTTAATATACCGACCTCATATTCCCAAGATTACCTCTTTGCAAGTACTCATGACCACACATTAGAAAATTAGCTGGCTCCTTGGCCAGTGATGGTTGCTTGATCTTATTCCCTGCGCTCTTATCCCTCCTGTTTCTTCTTTGGTTGCTAACCTCGCGCGGTTCCCATTGGAGAAAAGGCTCCGTGCAAACGATTACAATTGTAAACTCGCAGCTCATTGGCCTGAGAAGCCTGTCAAAAGATTGTCAAATTTATTTCCACTTGAAGTGGAAAGGCCTGCCTGTACTCCACCCCTATACCCCCACATTCCTCAATGCATCAATCCAAGGGGGTGTAGTGAAAACACCGAGAGAGAGAGAGAGGAACCCTGCTGCTGGCAAACGTTAACATAATAGATGAGACCGAATAAATGGAGAATTTACTGACTGATCTCAACAAATCCTATTTCTAATTGAGCTGATGCAATCCAAGATACAACAGGAACAACAGCCTGTACAACTGACGACGACCCTACCTCGAGCTTAACCTGACTTTCCTCAGGATTCCATAATTAATACAACAGCCGATCTATGGTGATGAAATCATTAGACTATCCGCTATCTTACAAACACTACAATTGGAGACTTATGTATTACTTCCATTTGAGATGTAAGTTCAACTGCCGCCCTTCGGCAAACTACAGCTTCTGTTTCCTGTCGAACACAAAAATGTAAGTCAAATATTGACAAAGTTCCAACAAAAATTAAGAGATCTATAAACTGCATGCTATCACCTCTCTTATCTAACAGATGTTAAGCATGTCTTGATGCATCCTCATGTAACTGTGCTGCTCTGACATTGGAATCATCCTGGACCAATTGAGGAGCAGAAAAACCATCATAAGTGTCTCCATTTAAAAGACACAACCACGTCTGACTAAATCTGGCAAACTCACCCGAATACTGTAAGTAAAACCGCCTGGGGATCTGAAGAAGTCCATCTGTCCCTGCGAGAGTAATCACATAAATTAGTCATGCAAGAGATCTACCAAACCCCATAAACTATTCTAAGCCTGAGATACTTTACCAGCCCATGCATACTCTGCTGAGGAGTGTAGTATCCATCATGACTTGGTGCTATTGAGTTGAGTTGCCCCTACAACAGTGGAATCCAGATGCTACATCAATAACCCAAACTGCATGGGAACAATTTACAACAAGCTTGTCCACTTTATTTACAACATACCAGCCCTTGAATCGTCTGCTGACTCCCATAGTAATTATCCCTAGTAGGTGCCATTAAATTTAGTTGTACCTACAAGAAAGTTCCAGCACAGAATTAGCTATACAATGAATTAATAGCCCCAAAGCAAGGATAAAGAACATGTCCTACCATCCCCCGGAACGCTCTGCTGAGTGCCATAGTAGCTGTCAAGGGTGGTCACCGCTCTTGGGGTTAGTTTCTCCTGTAACAAAGAAAGAAAAAAAGAACTCAACTCAACGACATGAACATCCAGCATTTTCCATTCAGCATATACTAGCGAAAATTTTACTGCATTTAGCAAGTCGCCTGAATACAGGACCCCTTGGCAAAAAGTAGATTGATCATAGATTATCACTCCAAGACGAAGAGAGGGGACAAACCATTTGTTGCAAACTTTCTTGTGCCCCGATTGTCATTATATCTGGCTCAGAGGTCACCTGTAAAAGAAAGGAATTGGTGTCATAATCAGATAGGAAGGATGCCAGTAAGAAACAATTCCAATCACATTGACAACCAACCTTTCTTTTCTTGGTTGGGTTCTTCTTTTTTATTTGTCTTGCTCATTCCTCTGACTTGGCTGTCATCTTCTGCACACAATAGACTATGAGTTGCTGATGTCCCGGCTTCAGCAAGACCCTTACTAATAGTGTTTTGACCAACGCAGTTTCCAAAAGCTTCCTCAATTGCACGGGATGCTAGACTGTAAGCCTCCTGGGACAACGATCCCTCTTCACTCAATCTCATTGCCCGCTGGCATAAATCATTGTACCTCTGTACTCTGGATTGAACCTGTTCAGATTCCTCTGTCATCAAAAGCCTGTTCTTTGCATCTTTGGTCCATCTTTTCAAACATAAAATGATGGAATTGCAGAAAGACCACGCATTTGTAGAACAATCAGCGCATGTCGACACAGATAACCTTTGTACTCAAACAACCTGCATATACAAGAAATTTCTGACTTCATCTCATTCCACGTGACAGTGAAATCTTGGTCCTTCTCAAAATCTTGAACTCTGAAAATCGTGTCGGTCTCATCTTGTCTTTCCTCTTTGGGACGACAAGCAACTGCACCCAGAACCTCAACTTGAAACTTCCTAAGAACTGCATGTGTATATGATCCCGAAACACTCTTTCTCAAACGGAGAAGGAGATTTCAGCACAGGTTGCTTACTCCACGTATCAGACTCTCCTTTGCCTTCCTCTTCATACCTATCCTGCAGAATTGCTTCATACATTTTCACAAACTCTTGCACGGTGGTCTTCTTATGTACATACTTGTCAAAGAAGGCATTTACACTATCAGCTCGCTGAATGCTACACATTCCAGCAAAGAAAGCATCCTTCAGGAAGGTTGGCACCCAATGCCTGCGATCCTCATACAATGAGTGCATCCACTCATCCTCTCCTAGTTCAAATCTGTTTATAATCTTCCACCACCTTTTCTCAAATTCTGCCTCAGTCCACGACCTATTGACACATTTTTCAAATTTCGCCATAAAATTATCATGCCTTTTTATCACATGACTGAGATTTTCAGAAAGTTTCCCCCATATTTGCCACAAGCAGAAGCAATGACGAGAGCTATGGAAAACATCTGAAATGACTGTTTTAATGGTTTTGTCTTGATCGGTGATTATTACTTTTGGATGCTGACCACCAACGGCTTTCAACCAAGTTTGCATGAGCCAAGAGTATGTAGCAGCACTTTCATCCGACAATAATGCACATCCAAGCAACATGAACTGGTAGTGCTGGTTCACACCAACAAATAAGGCAAGAGGCATCTTGTACTTGCTTCTAATGTAAGTCGATCGAAGGAGATTACGTCACTGAAACTACTGTAGTCATGCCTACTCTTCGCATCAACCCAAAGCAGACTTCTAATGCGCTGATCATCAGCCAGGTCCACCGCATGAAAGAAATTTGAATTTGAGCATTGCATCTGTGAGAAAAACTCAAGCAAGATCCTTGCATCTCCACCTTCTAATACGATGTTACGACCTTTCTCGAAGGGATTTCGTGTCATTCTTCAGACCAACCACATTTTTATATTCAGCAAACTGTCTAGCCATTGCAGCATACATCTTTCTCGTCTGTTCACTGATAGCTTGGGCCGGTAAAAGTTCATGGTTATGCTCCTTAACAAAGGTATGTATAACCCATTTTCCGTCCGACCTTCTTCACGTGCATACTTGCTTTGCAATCCGTCTTAGCACAAGCTCTGTCGACCAGTTGCATTATCTGGATCTTGCTTGCTTTGCCGGGCCCGAGGCCGATTAAAAGACTTTTCATATTCTCTTTTTGTTCCGTATCTAGAACATGCGAATTTTGCATCAATAAATTCTCTAGACGTTTTTGAACGACGGCTGTTTTGTATTGCAGTGTTGAAACCCATAGACCGAGCATACTCTTGATAGAAAGAATAGGCTTCTCCGTGCGATTCAAACTCCATACCTGAAAGTGGTTCAAGGTTCATATACTCTTTCACCTCCATCATATCTGCTGTGGGGGGATTCAGAGCACCTCCATCTGAAGCATGAGACACACCTCCAAGATCTGCCAGAGTTGTAGTCACCATATCGCCATTATGCAATTTTTCATCGGCATCCAGCATGTTGTCAATACCATGTGGCTCTTCTTCTTCTTTTTCATGTCCACCAGAAGGTAGCCTCAGATCAATGTCCATGACTTTAGACGATAAGCTTCAACAATATGCTATTCTTCGGTACCTGAAAAGTGGAGAAAAAAGTGGGCATTAAAGCAACTCAAAATACTAACCATGCAATTCGAGTTAGTATATACAAAGGACATGACAAAAAACCACACAAGCCCAATATCAATAACAAAAGTTCTCACAAGTATCAACCTCTTTATGATCCAATCGAAGTGCATTCACATTTTCAAAGCATTTCTTGGCTGCATTGCAGACATTCACACGAAAGTGGCATAAGAATCAGCACACGGAGATGGAATTACAGAGCTTCAGAAGCAAACAACAGCTCATCTCATAGGATGACCACAATATAAAGAAAATTGACTAATATCTTCAACTACCTTGGAAAAAGAACAGGTCATGCACACGATCCTCCTGAATCCAAAAGAATAACATAAAGTAAACGGAATGAATGACAAAAAATAAATATAATGGTTCCTCGATAGGAAGTCATTGCTTAGAAATGCAATCAAGCCCATTTTAAACTGTGCATGCTCAGGGCTATCTCATGTTGAACATCCAGCAGTAGTTGGTGTAGACTTCTCCTTTTTCTTTTTTCTTTTTTTTTTTTTTTTTGGGGGTGTGTTCGAGTAGATTTCTCCATTTAGAATGGGCAAAAGTGGACAATAAGCCCATTTTGCAATTCTCAAATACAATGGTGAGCTCCTGTACACCACTACAGTTCGCCAAATAAGACGAGAAGGGTTCTCTTTCAAACAAATTTCAAGCTTAGTACAGATTGGCTTGTAAACAGTGAAATACTTACTCTCACGTGATAAACCAAGGCTAGCAAAGAAAAAGTCAAGAAGCACGTCCCCAAAGGAGAGAATTTGGAGCTAATCGATTACACTGGAAGAAGAACACACACATATCACAGCAATGCGCAATTTTGCCTCACACCCAGTTCTCAGAATCCCCAGACAAAGAAAGATAACCCCCATTTCCCCCCTTGAAATCCCAACGAACAAGATCATCGCCATTTAAATTAGCCGAAACCAACGCCCAAGAGCTTTCCCTAAGGATCTTCTACCTACCCGAAAGACGCAAACCATTGCAGGACCATAGAAGAGGAGAGGAAACGATAGGAAAGCCAAGAAGAAGAAGAAGAAGAAGAAGCAAACGGCAGGAAGCAAGAACCTAAATTCCCACCGTACGAGCCCCCTAAACCTCGCGAAACCGGACGCATCGGCCGAAACTCGCACACGAAGTAACGAAAGCGATCATTGCACATCGCCCAGTCCCCCCACAAGCCGAGCGAGCTTCGCCGGCCGAGGACGGAACCGCGCGTCGACGCGGAAGCCGGGCACGCGATCGCACGCACGCGGACGCGAGCGCCCGACCCATTCAAACGTCGCTTCGGCGACGTCACGCCATCGCGGCCGCTCATCCATCGATCAATCAATGGCGACGTCCCCGATCACCGACCATCGCGATCGTCATCGATCACGAATCCAACGGGAAAAGAATCGGTGCACAGAAAGAGAGAGAAAGAGAGAGGAAGAGAGAGAGAGAAGCGAAGTTGGGTCTTACGAGTATCGACGAACTGGAGGGAGGAGAGGGGGAGGAAGAGCGATTGGAGGTACAATCTCTGGGGGAGAGCGTGGGATCTGGGAGCGGGGGAGGCCGCCTCACGCGACGGGGTGGGGCGAGTGGGGGCGCTGGATCTCCCTCCTCCTCCTGCTGCCGCTGCGTTAGGGCTCGCCAATTCTATTCTCTCTCTATCTATTCTCTATCTCTCTCTCCCCCCACCCGCACTCGCCACTCGCCTTTTGCTCGCACTCGCACGCCCCGCGCGTGCCGACTTCCCGCTTCCGTCACCCCCTCGCCTCCCTGGCGCGTGCCAGCTGTGCCCCCCACCCGCCCCCGCCCCGGGCCTCCTGTCTTTTTCCGCTGAGCGGGAATTATTAGTATTATTTTTTTCGATTAATGTTTTCTTAATCAAAACTGAAAAAGATTGGACCTAAGCAGGTCCTTAAAAAACTCATGCGGAAGAAAAGGCAGCATCGTAAGGTGAGAAACTCCATATGGTCACTCTCCTATTCCCATTCGCTACATCATCGCATAAAAATTTCTGTTGATTTCTCTGTTTGGTTTGAGCAAACGTCACGCACTTTCTCTATTTCTGGTTTAATTCCGGTCGAAAAAAACGAAGAAAATTTTTATAGGATGAAATAAATTGAGTAAATCAATTTACGTGAAATCAATTTACTATAATGTACTCAATGCCCCCAAGTTGGGTTGTTTGGAGCACGTCCTTTACTTCGGGTGTGGTAACTACAAGTAGGGAAGTATAGGATGAGTTGAGGGTGGGTGAAATGTATATTATAAATTTTTAATAACCATTCTAACTATAAATGATTGCAAGAAAAATAGATTTTTCTAAATATAAAATTTCAAGAAAATAATCAGTTTAATAACGATATAAAAATTATACTCTAAAAATAAAAAATTATTTAATAACTATACAAAATTTTTTTTTATGGATGACAAGCGGCGGATCGACAATGACGGTGGCGGTGGTGGTGACTAGAGTGTCGATCATGACAAATGGAGACCAGGTTGACAACGATGAGAATAATTTGTATTTCATTTCTATTTTAAAATGAAAAGTTAGAAAATTTTTACTTTAATTTCTACTCCAAACCTATTTCTATACAAATTTTATTTTAAATAAAAAATCAATAATTTTATCAAACGGATTTTATTCCTAAAAACAATTCGGAATAGAAAATTTGTCTTCAACGAGAAATAGGGAGTTGTTACGACTCTTATCGGCCCCAACACAGGACCCTTGATTAAAATGCTTATTTAGAAATATTAATTGATATAATCTCATTTTTACTTTTTTCCTCTACTTTCATATTAATTTTATAACCATCTACGTACTTGTTTCCATACTCGAAGTAATCACTCAATTTGTAAGATACACGTTGGGGCTTCGATGGTAAAATATAGAAAAAACACATGATTATATGTGCAAAATGTACGGAAATACGTTATAGTTATTTGCATTTAAATTCATACCATATTCGAGCGTGTGGAAAATACGTTATAGTGATTTGAATTTGAATGTATCCCATATCTAATGAGGGAAAATATAGGATTCAATGTATACCTAATGGCGGCTTCTATAGTCTTTGCATTTGTTTAAGTAAAATGTGAAAGAGTAGAGAAGTAGTTTCAATAAAAATTGAGGTTGCTATTGATGCCTCGTCATCGGTCACGAGTGAATTAAGTAAGGATAAGAGTCAAGGCAGATGGAAAAAAATGAAAAGGGGTGTGGGTACCACAATTCCTTTGATTTTTTTTGGTCGGTCAATTCCTTTGTTTATTAAGTTCAATATACTACTTACCGTAAATTATAGAAGACCTAATATTAACTATGATATTTAATTGGAATAGTTCGATTCGATTAACATATACCGTAGTTTATTGTATCAAAAGTATAAACATATAATTTGAAAAATTAGTTATGGATAATAGCTCAATTATTTGTAATATATTAATTGAATTTTACAATTTTGTCTTTTATTGCTCGCTTGTGTTGGAAATTAGAAAAGTTACTCAAGAATTATAGGGTTAATATTACAAAAATCTAAAACGATCTGTTGAAAATTTAATTCAAACAAATTTTTTATCACAAAATACTCTAAACTAAGATATCATGCATAAATTTATTGCGAAATTAATTTTTTGATCATGAAGATTCAAAACTAGTATAGTTGTAACAATTTATTATTGTCGTATTTAGTTGAATTAGATTATCACCATGAAAAAACACAAATCGGTTTATCAAAGACAAACAAATAGTAAAACCCAAAACCGGTCCGACACGGTAATTTAATAATAAAACGGAAACCCAAATGAGGTAAGTTTGTCACATACGCATCAATTTATGGTATTCAGTTGTCAAAAAATTAGTTTGAGATAAATTTGTCGCGTGTGTCTCAATTTTTAATTTTACGTGGTATTAACCCTAAATTATATTTGCTATGTATGATTTTGATTTCATTTCCATTGGTTGCTCTGAAAATATAATATACAAATTTATAATAAAGTAGATTATAAAATTATCCAAAAAGTCATAAACTTGTTGTATTTCTATCAATTCAATTATAAATCTTTTAATTATGTTAGTCTAATTCTAAATCTTTTCACATTTTGCTTATTAAATTTATCCAGCTAATTTTGACTGGAATCATGCTATTCCATTCTTTATTGGCTCACACCCTACTTATCACAAATGAATCGACTATGTTATCCCTCGTAATATTAACCCTAAATTATATTTCTAAAAGGAAAACTCACCCACATTCTTTCCAAACAAGTCATTTTCATTCTAATTGTTTTCTTCCACACCTATTCCATTTTAACGCATCCTTAATGTTTGTTCTCTTATGAACTCATTCTTCATTATCATAATTTAAGCAAGTACCATTTATATATTGTAGTAAAGAAATTTTGATTTTATTTACAAATTGTTTACATCATTTCAATATATTATTTTTATGATCGTGAAATTTTGCCTTGACCTTTTGTACAAATTTATGAGAATTTACTTAAAAATTGAATATTGTGATTGATATAGGCATTATATAAAAATTATTCAAAGATTATCTTCTTACTTCTGCTTAACTTATTCTTTGAATAGCAATTTTCTAGTACAAAAAAAAAAAAAAAAAGAAAAAGAAATATAGAACTCATTAACAAACTAAATAGTTTTTTTGCTTAGAAATACAATAGTTAGTTAGCTATTTACAAAATAAACTATTTTATGGAAAATATGGACACTAATTTATTTCTAAATGGAAAAAGAAAAGAAAAAACCCAACAAAGGAAAAGAAAGGCAAACATTAGTCTTAAATCAAGAGTTGCCCCAAATTTAATCTCAATAAATGTTATTTGAAAAGAGAATGAGTAGTTTCGTCTCTAGCAAAATTGAAATAAAAGAAAAAATGTAATAAATAAGTTTAAATCAATAGTGAGATCCTAAAAGATAATATATTCAATTCATTGTGATAGGAGTGTCAAGAGCCAATAAAAGAATGAAAATAGAGCCAGCCTTGAACTTTTTTTTTCCTTTTTATTATAAATCTCTTGAGTTTTGTTGTTTTTCACTTAACAAAAATGAAAAAAAAAAAAAAATCTCACGAGGCTTCCCCGTGATGGGAAAGATCAAGTCAATAGTGGCTTATTCTTGGAGGTACAATTTTATGATCTTTTACTCTAAGATGGTCTGATCGCGTCATCGGCTTGAGTTGATCGGAATTGATGTTAGATGGATTTGATCAGAAAATTTATGTGAATTCAAAAAATTTAAAATAAAAATTTAAGAATTTGATTGAAAAGGGCTTGTAATTTCGACATGTGAAAACTAAGTCCTTTTTACCCACCCAGACAAAGCATAATCTTCCGACCAAAAAAAAAAAAAAGAACAAAGCATAATCTTTTTCGACAAAAAAAAAAAAAAAACCCCAAAGCATAATTTCTCGGAAAATGAAAAAAAATAAATCTCTCTCTCTCTCTCTCTCTCTGGCGTCGACTTATCTTCCTCCGCTTTTCATCCATACAGCGCAAGTTTTGGAACTTCGCCGCCTCCTCTTCAAACTCCCCAACTCAGTCTCTCTTCGGCTCTGCCTTCCTGGGTCAATCTGTAAACAGCTCGAGTTCGTCCGACGAGGCCCAGGACCGCGAAGTGCGCAAAGAAGCAGAACTACCCGTCTCCTCCCTTCTCTAGTTTGTGCCAATTCCTCTTCTTTTTGCGTGGGTTCGTGTGCTTTTTTGTGTGTGAATCTTAGGATTGGAACTGGGTTTGCTGCGTGTGGATATGAATAAGAGGTTGGAGTTGGGTTCGCGTGCAAAGAAGCAGAACTACCCGTCTCCTTCCTTCGTTGGTTTGTGTCGATTCCACCGTCAAGATCGCGTCTTTCGTTTCCCTCTTTCTTTTTACATGGGTACGTGTGCTTTTTTGCGTATGAATCTTGGGATTGGAGTTGGGTTTGCTGCTCGTGGGTATGAATAGGAGATGGGTAGATTCGCCTGTCTTTGAATTTTCTTGGTTGTTGTCGCTTTTTGAGGATGAAAGACGATGGGAAATCAAGCAGGCATTGACTGGTGGCGGCGAATGCTCTGTTACTGCATGTCTAGTTTTGGGTTGCTTAGTTTTCCTCGTGAGGTCGAATCTGTGAAAGAGAAAGTATATGTGCTCTTTCGAATTATGTCTTGAGAAGTTGTTGGAATTGGTTGTGATCCTGCGAAATGGGTGTGATTAGTCCCAAGCACTTTTGGCTTTGGCGTGAAGATGTGGGATTCTCGTGGTTCTGCCGTTACCCTTGTGCTGATTTTCCCCCTCCCCTGTAAGAAGATGTCCCCCTTCTCTTGGTCATTCGCAACTTTGTGCAGAAAAGCCACTCCCCTTTGCTTTCCGATTCCATAAATCTGCAGCTCCGCTCCTCCTCCAAATTGCTTCTCCATGGTCATAATGCCAGCGAACCTTGCCATGCTGCAGTGGTGGTGCCTGCTCAGTGACTGAGCAGACAGCATTATCTCATCAACGAAGGGTCATCATTGCTTTGACTCGGTAAAGGAGCTCAGTCCCTCTCTCTCTCTGTTTAGGGGAAATCTAGTGTGCGAACTATACAAAAAAGTGATAAGGCAAGGAGTTGGACGATTTCATGTCCATTTCCAAGATAACTTGACACATAAGTAACCAGATATGTAAAAAATGTAGCTAGAGGGATTGAGATAGATTCTTGCGTTTCTTTGATTTGCCAATCTGCTTCTGATTCCGCTTCCTGATGCTTGATTTCTTTTGGAGTGCGAGGTCTGTATTCCAAGTGGTATGTGCTTTTCAGTCGACGTTCATTCTTTTGTTCTCTTAGGGATTCAACCATTGCTCTTCTGTACTCGTGCTGGGGTTTGGATACCTGTTGCCCACATTATCGCCCGATCTTTTCTTAAAGAACTCTCCTTCCTTAGAGAGGAGTGCTGGTTATTGTCTTTTGATTGGTTAGACTTTTGGAGTACCACAGGTTCTGTGTGCTTTTTCCAGGGATTGATCAACACCCTGAAATAGAAACAGATTGTCAGTTGTCTAGTACCACTTACCAAAATCTTGGTGTTTGGGGGATTATGAAGGAATACAGTAGTGAGAATGGATCTAACACAAAATATAAAAATTATCTGGATGTAGAAACCGTTATATCCCAATTTTTTTTTATTGAGTTTAGATCATGCACGTTGATTTGATCCTTTCCTTATGTTTGTTGAAAATGACATATCAGTGGATGACTAGAATGACATTTTGCATTTCTTCAGGTAGCCTGTGTAGAAAGGGTCTGGTTCTCACGGAGCAAGCTTTCCATAGATTACTATATCACAAAAGTTCAATAAAATGTGCAAACCATATTAGTTTCATTTTGAGGAATGTATATTGATTAACTTGCATCACTTCCTTCATAACGTGTGCTT